>CM060964.1:382758345-382773345 GCA_030765045.1 Tenodera sinensis
GACTGACTGCCTACCTGCCTGACTGCCTGACTGACTGCCTGTCTGCCTGACTGACTGACTGACTGACTGCCTGCCTGACTGACTGACTGCCTGCCTGCCTGACTGCCTGACTGCCTGCCTGACTGCCTGCCTGACTGCCTGATTGACTGCCTGCCTGCCTGACTGACTGACTGACTGCCTGACTGCCTGCCTGACTGACTGAGTGACTGCCTGCCTGACTGCCTGACTGACTGCCTGCCTGCCTGACTGACTGACTGCCTGCCTGACTGCCTGCCTGCCTGCCTGCCTGACTGACTGAGTGACTGCCTGCCTGACTGACTGACTGCCTGCCTGCCTGCCTGCCTGACTGACTGACTGCCTGCCTGACTGACTGCCTGACTGACTGACTGACTGCCTGCCTGACTGACTGCCTAACTGCCTGACTTACTGCTTGCCTGACTTACTGCCTGCCTGACTGACTGACTGCCTGCCTGACTGACTTACTGCCTGCCTGACTGACTTACTGCCTGACTGACTGCCTGACTGCCTGACTGACTGCCTGACTGCCTGACTGACTGCCTGACTGCCTGACTGCCTGCCTGACTGACTTACTGCCTGACTGCCTGACTGACTGCCTGACTGCCTGACTGCCTGACTGACTGCCTGACTGCCTGACTGCCTGCCTGACTGACTTACTGCCTGACTGACTGCCTGACTGCCTGACTGACTGCCTGACTGCCTGACTGCCTGACTGACTGCCTGACTGCCTGACTGCCTGACTGCCTGACTGCCTGACTGCCTGACTGCCTGACTGACTGCCTGACTGACTGCCTGACTGCCTGCCTGACTGACTTACTGCCTGACTGACTGACTTACTTACTGCCTGCCTAACACTTTATCTCCCATGTAGGAGACACCAGAACATTGTTCAGGAGAAATAAAAGCATTAGAAAAGAAGGAAAGAAATATGTTAATGAAAATGTTGGGTCCAACTCAAACTGAAAAAGGAGAGTTTAGACTCAGGAAAAATGAAGACCTGTATCAAAGTAAAGAATGTGAAAAGATTTCAGATTCAATCAGGAAAAGAAGAATAAGCTGGTTCGGTCATTTAATTAGCATGGATAATAACAGAGTTACAAAACAAATTTTCAAGCATATATACGAAAGTAAAAATGGTGACCAATGGATGCAAGGGATAATGAAATGGAATTAACAGAAGAAATAATACAGGATAGAGCAAAATTAAGAATTCGGAAGTTTTCTAGTTGAAAAAGTGGAAAACAGCTTACAATCTGGACAGAAGAAAGAAGAAACATTCACAATGACAAAAAAAAAAAAAAAAAAAAAAAAAAAAAAAAAAAAATAAAAATAAATAAATAAAAAAAAAATAAATAAATAAATAAAAATAAAAATCTCCATACTGGACCCCGGCACCTAATTTCTTAAACCGGGGTCAATATTCAGATCTTTATTATTTTATTACAAATATAAAACAAATATACACTTTACAACATTTACAGATTAATAAAATAAAAATAATTTAAAACACAAAATTTTAACATCCTAAAACCACAGCTCTTCTAACTAAAATTAAGAGGAAAAAAGAAAAACAACAACAAATTACCAAAATAAATTTTAAAAAAACATCCCATCTCATTCCTAATCATACCTATTCAAAACTTTTATAAATTTAATAAAAAATCTATAAAAATTTTAAAAACTCACCTCTTTAAACACAAACTCTTATAAGTTATTTTATAACTTATAAGAACTCTAACTTTCAAAATCAAAATTTATAAAAAACAAAAGATTTTAAATAAAATATTACTGGTATCCAGTAATAAAATAAATAACTGGTAACCTGTTACTGCTAAATCTACAAATATCAAAAATCCATAACAAAACAAAATATGACCGCCGGAATCCGGCGGCCATCTTGGTACTGGTACCCAGCACCAACTCACTCCTTTACTCCACACTACAGCTCAATTACACTCATGCATACAATAATCAAAATAACTATTAAACGTAAACAAATTACACATATTTGAAAGAATACACATAAACATCATATAACACAAACATTGCAAAATTCAAAATCTTCAGAACCTCAATTAAATAACTCAAAAATACAAATTATCTTCAGACCTCCAAAATAAACAACAAATCCTTCAAAGTTCTCAATCTACTAAAGCTTTAAAACATTTAAGTTTATTTAATAAAATAAAATATTGCATTAAATTTAAATCAAATATTCATATTTCAAATTCAAATGTATGGCTCAAGTTTAGAACAGCTCACTTTCCACTTGCCAGCCAGATTCTAAGTCCGAACTTACTGCGCATGCGCCGACAGTAGTTTCACGATCGCCCACTAGATTTCACTGCATGACTAGCAGACGATTTTCACATCTGCCAACATTGCTTTTTACACTACACTAGTTTTCGTTGCCAACACATTAAACACAAATGCACTCACTCGCGTCGTTGCCGCCACAGACATACCGCTATCGCGTATGATGATTATTACATTTATATTATATATTATTTATATATAATACTATATATTATACTTATATTTATTATTATTTTATTATTTAATGTTATTATATTTATTATATATATTTATATATTATATTTATATATATTATATTTATTATATTTAATATTATTATATTTTTATTATGTTTACTATTAATCGTTCTTTTTTGTTTATTTATTTTATTTTATATTATTATTTTTATATTATATATCATCTTTATATTATTTTTATTATTTATCGTTCTTTTTTATTTATTTTATATTATATTATAATATAATGCTAATGGCTTCATTGCCAGATGCAAGGCACTAGAAAACAACATATTATATTATTTTTATTGTATTATTTAATATTATATATAATATTATATTTAATAGTATTATATTATTATATTTATATTATTTTTATTAATTATCGTTCCTTTTTATTTATTTATTTTTTAACTTTCGAGTGGAGAAAAAATCCATTTACGGAGCCCCATGCGCTGGGATGGCACAGATGGGGGACTGTAGGCTTCGCCCTAGGGCACATCACATTCCCTGCATAGCATTCGAGTCCTCAGCAGGCCCTCGTCGTACAGGAACTGCATGCATGACTCCTCATTAAAGCACAGAGGGGCCAAATCTAATATACTGATAAACCTAGCCATTGCACTAGTTGCTTCTAAGAAGGTCAGCAGCATACTGCCGACTCCCGCAAAAACATTCAAACTTACTATTGGCAACAAACTCCTAGGGACATTCTGCTATTGGCAGCGCTGCATTAACACAGCAACTTCGGCAACTTTCGTGACCATTTGTACACACTGCCGAGCGGGACCTTGCCGAAATTCTGACCAAGTGCTTGCGTAAGCTTTTCTAAACAATATCCCAAATTTATATATTAAATATTACGAAAAATTTTTGATCTCTAAATTTAGAAAGCATTTGAAACTATTTAAACTCTACACTATAGCACAGATACACTCGTGCATAATTATATAAAATGCGAGACGTAATAATCAAAATGACAATTAAGCATAAACAAAATTGCACATATTTAAAATAATACACTAAAACATCATCGAACGTAAACAATACAACATTTAAACATTTTCAAAACCTCATTTTCATAAAAATTTCAAAACATTTCTTCACTGTCGGTATTAATGTCTTATTGGTCATCTTGTATGTCAGATAAATCACTATCAATGTTATTTCTGTGCTGTTGATTTTGTATCCTCTCGGATCGTCTTATTAGTGGGTCCTGATGTTGAATATTTATTTGCCTTGGCAGAGTTTTGGTCGCGATGGCAGATATGCTGATGGTATTAGCCATTGTCTCTAGGTGGTGGAGTAAATCCTTATGCCTTACGACGCTGCAGACTTGGTGTCCGATGTTCTTCTGTCAGGTGTGCATATTTTGGGCATTCGAAGAAAACATGTTCAGGAGTGTCTTGGATGTTGCATATATCACATATATCGGCTAATTGTTTATTAATCTTTAGCCAGTAGGTTCCATACGGGCCGTGCCCGGTTAGGAAATGTATTGTACCTTTTGTATAATTAAAACTTTTATACTTCTTTTGTAATCTTTCTCTAATGTTGCCGAAAATTGAGTAAGTTCTCCAGCCTTCTTCTATTAAATCCCACTCTTCTTGCCAGATTTGTAATAGTTTATTTTTGGCGTCCCGTTTCTTGTGATAAAAACCATCCATTATTTCACAATGACAGGATGAAGAAATATTAGAATGATAGAAACGAAAAAGAAAAGAAGTGAAAATATAAATACAGTATATTGCTTACCGTGGTCCGCAGATGGCCTTAAATGTTTGTATCTATTAATATGAAGCAGATCCAGCAATAAGCATGAGAGTGAAACACCATCACGTGTAGTTGATATCAAGTAAGAGGAAGTCGTGAAGTTACTTTTTGGTACACCTGTGGTGGTAAATTACGGCCCATTAGCTGCAAATCCTTTCCAATGACTCATTATCAGACAACAGTCGTTAAAACTGCACATGCCATTCTACTGCATTCCAGGCCAAAATTCCTATTCCTACTTTCACTAAAACTCGAGCTTCCCAAACTAAAAGCCAATTATGTAACGAGTTATACTCACATGAATTTCTCTACGTATTCTTAAACTGTTATTCCTAGCATATTATTGAAATACGTATGAACACAACAAACGGCTTACGAAGTTCATGGCCCTTCTATTGGAAACTACAAGCCGATAATTAAACATATCTCGGAAATGAAGGAAAACAGAATTTTTACTTTCTCTAATAGCTATAGTAAAGTACAGCAAGTATTCTATTGCACCCAAAAGTTCCATGTGGACATTTCACCGCAGATATATGTGCAGAGGGCCCTAAATAACAAAAGCATTTTCAGAACCAGGTCCGTGTGTGTGTGTGTCAGTGTGTGTGTCAGTGTGTGTGTGTCAGTGTGTGTGTGTCAGTGTGTGTGTCAGTATGTGTGTCCCAGTGTGTGTGTCAGTGTGTGTGTCAGTGTGTGTGCCAGTGTGTGTGTCAGTGTGTGTGTCAGTGTGTGTGCCAGTGTGTGTGTCAGTGTGTGTCTGTGTGTGTGTGTCAGTATGTGTGTGTCAGTGTGTGTGCCAGTGTGTGTGTCAGTGTGTGTGTGCCAGTGTGTGTGTCAGTGTGTGTGTCAGTGTGTGTGCCAGCGTGTGTATCAGTATGTGTGTCAGTGTGTGTGCCAGTGTGTGTGTCAGTTTGTGTGCCAGTGTGTGTGTCAGTATGTGTGTCAGTATGTGTGTGCCAGTGTGTGTCAGTGTGTGTGTCAGTGTGTGTGCCAGTGTGTGTGCCAGTGTGTGTGTGTCAGTGTGTCAGTGTGTGTGCCAGTGTGTGTCAGTGTGTGTCAGTATGTGTGTCCCAGTGTGTGTGTCAGTGTGTGTGTGCCAGTGTGTGTGTCAGTGTGTGTGTCAGTGTAGTGTGTCAGTGTGTGTGTCAGTATGTGTGTGTCAGTGTGTGTGTCAGTGTGTGTGCCAGTGTGTGTGTCAGTGTGTGTGTCAGTGTGTGTGTGTCAGGGTGTGTGTGCCAGTGTGTGTGTCAGTATGTGTGTGCCAGTGTGTGTGTGTCAGTGTGTGCCAGTGTGTGTGTCAGTGTGTGTCAGTATGTGTCCCAGTGTGTGTGTCAGTGTGTGTGCCGGTGTGTGTGCCAGTGTGTGTCAGTGTGTGTGCCAGTGTGTGTGTCAGTGTGTGTGTCAGTGTGTGTGTCAGTATGTGTGTGTCAGTGTGTGTGCCAGTGTGTGTGTGTCAGTGTGTGTGTCAGTGTGTGTCAGTGTGTGAGCCACTGTGTGTGTGTCAGTATGTGTGCGTCAGTGTGTGTGTGTCAGTATGTGTGTGTCAATGTGTGTGCCAGTGTGTGTGTCAGTGTGTGTGTCAGTGTGTGTGTCAGTGTGTGTGTCAGTGTGTGTGCACGTGTGTGTGTCAGTGTGTGTGCCAGTGTGTGTGTCAGTGTGTGTGTGTCAGTGTGTGTGCCAGTGTGTGTGTCAGTGTGTGTGTCAGTGTGTGTGTCAGTGTGTGTCAATGTGTGTGTCAGTGTGTGTGTCAGTGTGTGTGTGTGTCAGTGTGTGTCAGTGTGTGTGCCAGTGTGTGTGTCAGTGTGTGTGCCAGTGTGTGTGTCAGTGTGTGTGTCAGTGTGTGTGTGCCACTGTGTGTGTGCCACTGTGTGTGTGCCACTGTGTGTGTCAGTGTGTGCCAGTGTGTGTGTCAGTGTGTGTGTCAGTATGTGTGTCAGTGTGTGTGTCAGTGTGTGTGCCAGTGTGTGTGTCAGTCAGTATGTGTGTGTCAGTGTGTGTGTGCCAGTGTGTGTGTCAGTGTGTGTGTCAGTGTGTGTGTCAGTGTGTGTGTCAGTGTGTGTGTCAGTGTGCGTGTGCCACTGTGTGTGTTAGTGTGTGTCAGTGTGTGTGTCAGTGTGTGTGCCAGTGTGTGTGTCAGTATGTGTGTGCCAGTGTGTGTGTCAGTGTGTGTGTCAGTGTGTGTGTGTCAGTGTGTGTGTCAGTGTGCGTGTGCCACTGTGTGTGTTAGTGTGTGTGTCAGTGTGTGTGTCAGTGTGTGTGCCAGTGTGTGTGTCAGTATGTGTGTGCCAGTGTGTGTGTCAGTGTGTGTGTGCCAGTGTGTGTGTCAGTATGTGTGTGTCAGTGTGTGTGTCAGTGTGTGTGTCAGTGTGTGTGTCAGTATGTGTGTGTCAGTGTGTGTGCCAGTGTGTGTCAGTATGTGTGTGTCAGTGTGTCTGCCAGTGTGTGTGTCAGTATGTGTGTGCCAGTGTGTGTGTCAGTGTGTGTGTCAGTGTGTGTGTCAGTGTGTGTGTGTGTCAGTATGTGTGTGTCAGTATGTGTGTGTCAGTGTGTGTGTCAGTATTTTTTTTCATGCATGCCCCATTGTGTCAGTGTGTGTGTCAGTATGTGTGTCAGTGTGTGTGTGTCAGTATGTGTGTGTCAGTGTGTGTGTGAGTATGTGTGTGTCAGTGTGTGTGTCAGTATGTGTGTGTCAGTAAGTGTGTCAGTGTGTGTATGTGTCAGTATGTGTGTCAGTATGTGTGTCCCAGTGTGTGTCAGTGTGTGTGTCAGTATGTGTGTGTCAGTGTGTGTGTCACTATGTGTGTGTCAGTGTGTGTGTCAGTATGTGTGTCCCAGTGTGTGTGTCAGTGTGTGTGTGTCAGTATGTGTGTGTCGTCAGTGTGTGTGTATGTGTGTGTCAGTATGTGTGTCCCAGTGTGTGTGTCAGTTTGTGTGTGTGTGTCAGTGTGTGTGTCAGTATGTGTGTGTGTCAGTGTGTGTGCCAGTATGTGTCTGTCAGTGTGTGTGTCAGTGTGTGTGTCAGTATGTGTGTGTCAGTGTGTGTGCCAGTATGTGTCTGTCAGTGTGTGTGTCAGTGTGTGTGTCAGTATGTGTGTCAGTATGTGTGTGTCAGTGTGTGTGCCAGTATGTGTCTGTCAGTGTGTGTGTCAGTGTGTGTGTCAGTATGTGTGTGTCAGTATGTGTGTCAGTATGTGTGTGTCAGTGTGTGTGCCAGTATGTGTCTGTCAGTGTGTGTGTCAGTGTGTGTGTCAGTGTGTGTGTCAGTGTGTGTGTCAGTATGTGTGTGTCAGTATGTGTGTCAGTATGTGTGTGTCAGTGTGTGTGCCAGTATGTGTCTGTCAGTGTGTGTGTCAGTGTGTGTGTCAGTATGTGTGTGTCAGTATGTGTGTCAGTATGTGTGTGTCAGTGTGTGTGCCAGTATGTGTCTGTCAGTGTGTGTGTCAGTGTGTGTGTCAGTGTGTGTGTCAGTGTGTGTGTCAGTATGTGTGTGTCAGTGTGTGTGCCAGTATGTGTCTGTCAGTGTGTGTGTCAGTGTGTGTGTCAGTATGTGTGTGTCAGTATGTGTGTCCCAGTGTGTGTGTCAGTGTGTGTGTGTGTGTGTCAGAATGTGTTTTTTTTTCTTTCAATAACACTCTTTATTGAAATTAGGCAGCATGCCCCATTACAAAGTAATATTACATGCATTAATTTCACTCAATTGTTTTGCCCTTTGCTTGATCACTTTAATAGTCCACAATTTTAGTAATTGTTACTGATGTTTGGTAAACTCGTATCTTCTCTTTTTTCACTGCATAGTTCATTTCTCACAGTTCTAGTGCGATGCAGAATTCTTTGAAAGCCTTCAAATGCTTTGTTACTAATTGATGTGTAGTGACTGGCCAGCTGCCTCCATTCTTCTTAATATCTTCTTTCAGCTTTATTCGTTGTTTTTGTGTTTCTTGACATTCATAAATTATATGTTGTACTGTTTGTTGTCCTTTATTACAGGGACATGTGCGGTCATCTATTATTTTGAATATGTGCAGGTATGATTTGGTCTTTCCGTGTCCTGTTATTAATGCTGTAAAGCAGGGGGCAATTGGTGGTTTTAATTTCAGTCTTTCTTTGACGGAGGGAAAAAACGACTTTGTTATAGGTCCTTTTGTAGTTTGGTCCCACCTATTCTGCCACTGTTGTACTATTCTTTCATTAATTTGTGTTATAGTGGTAGATTTAGGTATCTTGTCATAAATAATTTGAGTTCCATCGTCTTGTGCTGCTTGTTTTGCTATTTTGTCTGCCAGCTCGTTTCCTGGAATTCCTACATGTGCTTTAACCCAATTGAATTGAATTTTCCATTGTTTCTGACTTAATGTTTTGACTGTTTCATGTATTTCTGTAGCTATGGAATGATGCTTTCTATTATTATTTAGAAGTGCCAGAGTTACTTGACTGTCGGTGTGAACTGTCACAGATCTTTCTTCTATTGATACAGTGTGTTTTTCAATTTCTTTTAGAGCTTGAAGAATAGCTATCTGCTCGGCCTGGTTATTTGAGCAGTTCTCGTGTAGCTTGTATTTTAATGACCTGATTACATCTTCATTCTTGAATATTACTGCTCCTGCTCCAATTTTATCTTGCATTTTGCTGCCGTCAGTGTAGATCTCAAAGTGTGTTATTTCATCTACATTTTCCTTTAGCTTGATTTTAATTTTATTTGCAGGGTGTTGCCATTTACTTAGCCCCACTGGTGAATCATAAGTTCCCTTGTCTTTTATTGCCTTGTACACGTCCGCTTTTCCTTCGATGATTATTGTTATTGGTTCCACTCCAGCTACTATACAAGATGCATCATATGATATTGTTCTGTATGCTTTCGATATCTTTATGTTAATCAATCTTTGGACCCTTTGTAATTTCACTATGTTCTTTGTTTTCTTTGCTGCTTCTCCCCACACCGGTGCTCCGTATGTAAGAATTGGTACTATTGCACCTTTGTATATTGTGCTTAATGCTTTATGGCCTAAGCCCCATTGTAGTTTTCCTATTTTTTCCAACGCGTGTGTTATGCTTGTTGCCTTTTCAGTTATATGATTTATATGTCGATCAAACGTGAAGTTTTTATCTATGTAGATTCCTAGGTATTTCATTTCCTGTACTTGTTCCATCCTCTTGTTATTTATGTAGACATTAATTTCCTCATTTCCTGTTCTTTTCTTCGCGACTAGCATAACTTTTGATTTTTGTTCATTAAATTTTAGTTTATTTTGTTCTGCTCATTTCTCAATTTTCTTTGTATCCTCATTAGCATATGCTTCAGCTTCTTCCACGCTTTTACCTTTTGTCAATATTAGTAGGTCATCAGCGAATGCTATTACTTTTGTTTTTGGAGTGAATTCGATGTTTAAGAGGGTGTTGTACAAAATATTCCAATATCCCGGCCCGCTGCAGGATCCTTGTGGGCAGCCTTTTTTCATCTCCTTTTCTTCTTTGTAATCTGTTGTCTGCAGTATTGCTACTCTATTATTGAAATAATTCTGTGATAGCATATATAAGTTCCGGGGGCTTCTAAGATCCTTAAGATTTTTAAGTATGCTGGGCCACCATGCAGCGTTGAACGCTCCTTTGACATCTAAACTGGTCATCACAATGTATTTATGCTCTTTGATGTTTTTATCTACGAATTCTTTCATTGCCATTACAGCGTCTATTGTATTTCTTTGAGGTATTAATCCATACTGATTCTCATTCATGAGATTATTCGAATGTATGTGGTGGAGAATTCTATCAATTAAAAGTTTTTCCAATACTTTGCCTGCTACATTTATTAAGCTAATGGGTCTGTACTTAGACACTTGTGTTGTGTTTTCTTTTCCTGGTTTTATTACTGGAATTATTATTGATCTTTTCCAAATTGATGAGAATTTCCTCTTTCTAACACACTGGTTGTAGATCTCCGTATAAAATATAGGGTATCGTCTGTATGCTCTTAATATTATATCACTAGTCAAGCCGTCTTCTCCTGGTGCCTTCCTAGGATTGAACCCTTCGATCACTTCTAACATTTCTTCTTGAGTAAATTCGATGTCATCGGTGTAATCTATGATTTCCTTGGCTTGTTGTCTAATTGCTTTCTGATGTGTGCTGTCGTCGAGCTCGTCATCATCTGGTACGAAGTTTTTAAGCATTAAGTGGAGTGTACTCTTCATATCGGTTGTATAAGATCCATCTTCATTCTGGAGTGTTGAATATGTGGCTGGTCTTTTAGTCTTTCCAGCTGATATTTTGTATGCCCCATTCCATGGGTTAGATCCTTCTTCTATAGAACAGAAGTTTTTCCAGGAAGTGATTCGTCCTAAATTTATGGCGCCTTGGTATTCTCTTTTCCCTACCATGTATTTTATTTTTCTCTCTTGTCGCATTTCCTCATTGTTTATGGTTCGTTGGTATCTACGTCTGAGTGCATTTACTCTCTTTCTTAAGATTCCTAATTCTGTAGTCCACCATGGTACTGATTTTCCTTTGGTGTTGTTATTTGATCCTTTGTTAATTCTAAAAGACCTTTTGCTTGCTTCGCTTATACAGTTCATACTTAGCGTCACACCTTGCTCAACGTCAATGGACTTCTTGACTTTTTCTGCTAGTTCTCTGTCTAGGGTAGTGTTTGTGTTATTTTCACATTCAAAAGCTTCCTTTAGTTTTACTGTCAGAACGTTGTCAAATATTTGGAACCCCTCTTCGTTGACTATATATCGTATACTATCACATGTTCTTGCTTGTGTAGTGGTCATTTCACTGATCTTAAAGGTTATCATTTTGTGGTCAGATGCACTTTCTTCCTCTCCACATTTCCATTCGTTTGTGTACTTAAGTATTCTGTTATTAACCACTGTTAGATCAATCCAGCTTTAAACCTCTTTCTGTTTCGAATGTTGGTGTATGGATGTTATCATTCATTACGTACAGATTATTGGTAGTGATAAATTCTTCTAAAGTTCTTCCACGTTGATTATTTATATAATCGTGCCATAAATTACTTCTTGCATTACTATCCATTGATAATATTATTCCTTTACGCCGCTGCATGTCTATAATCTTGTTTACTTTATGGATGTCTTCGTTTATATCTCTTCTGTAATCAAAGTACATGCTAGCTCCCAAAATGGTTAATCCTTTATAGTGTGCTTCAACAACGAGGCAGTCTTCGTCTGACAGTTGCCAGTGTGTGTGTGTCAGTATGTGTGTGTCAGTGTGTGTGTGTGTCAGTGTGTGTGTCAGTGTGTGTGTCAGTGTGTGTGTGTCAGTATGTGTGTCAGTATGTGTGTGTATGTGTGTGTCAGTGTGTGTGTCAGTGTGTGTATGTGTGTCAGTGTGTGTATGTGTGTCAGTGTGTGTATGTGTGTATGGGTGTCAGTGTGTGCATGTGTGTCAGTGTGTGTATGTGTGTGTCAGTGTGTGTATGTGTTTGTTAGTGTGTGTATGTGTGTGTCAGTGTGTGTATGTGTATGTCAGTGTGTGTGTGTCAGTGTGTGTATGTGTATGTCAGTGTGTGTATGTGTGTGTCAGTGTGTGTATGTGTGCATGTGTGTGTCAGTGTGTGTATGTGTATGTCAGTGTGTGTATGTGTGTGTCAGTGTGTGTATGTGTATGTCAGTGTGTGTATGTGTGTGTCAGTGTGTGTATGTGTTTGTCAGTGTGTGTATGTGTGTGTCAGTGTGTATGTGTTTGTCAGTGTGTGTATGTGTGTGTCAGTGTGTGTATGTGTGTGTCAGTGTGTGTATGTGTGTGTCAGTGTGTGTATGTGTGTGTCAGTGTGTGTATGTGTTTGTTAGTGTGTGTATGTGTGTGTCAGTGTGTGTATGTGTATGTCAGTGTGTGTGTGTCAGTGTGTGTATGTGTATGTCAGTGTGTGTATGTGTGTGTCAGTGTGTGTATGTGTGCATGTGTGTGTCAGTGTGTGTATGTGTATGTCAGTGTGTGTATGTGTGTGTCAGTGTGTGTATGTGTATGTCAGTGTGTGTATGTGTGTGTCAGTGTGTGTATGTGTTTGTCAGTGTGTGTATGTGTGTCAGTGTGTGTATGTGTGTCAGTGTGTCTATGTGTTTGTCAGTGTGTGTATGGGGCTCAGTGTGTGCATGTGTGTCAGTGTGTGTCAGTGTGTGTATGTGTGTGTCAGTGTGTGTATGTGTTTGTCAGTGTGTGTATGTGTTTGTCAGTGTGTGTATGTGTGTCAGTGTGTGTATGTGTATGTCAGTGTGTGTATGTGTATGTCAGTGTGTGTATGTGTGTGTCAGCATGTGTATGTGTATGTCAGTGTGTGTGTGTCAGTGTGTGTATGTGTGTATGTGTGTGTCAGTGTGTGTGTGTGTCAGTGTGTGTGTCACTGTGTGTCAGTGTGTGCATGTGTGTCAGTATGTGTATTTGTGTGTATGTGTGTGTATGTGTGTGTCAGTGTGTGTGTCAGTGTGTGTGTGTCAGTGTGTGTATGTGTGTGTCACTGTGTGTCAGTGTGTGTATGTGTGTGTCAGTATGTGTATGTGTGTGTCAGTGTGTGTATGTGTGTGTCACTGTGTGTCAGTGTGTGTATGTGTGTGTCAGTGTGTGTATCTGTGTGTCAGTGTGTGTATGTGTGTGTCACTGTGTGTCAGTGTGTGTATGTGTGTGTCAGTGTGTGTATGTGTGTGTCAGTATGTGTATGTGTGTGTGTCAGTGTGTGTATGTGTGTGTCACTGTTTGTCAGTGTGTGTATGTGTGTGTCAGTGTGTGTCACTGTTTGTCAGTGTGTGTATGTGTTTGTCAGTGTGTGTCAGTGTGTGTATGTGTGTGTCACTGTGTGTCAGTGTGTGTATGTGTGTATCAGTGTGTGTATCTGTGTGTCACTGTGTGTCAGTGTGTGTGTGTGTCAGTGTGTGTGTGTGTGTCAGTCTAAGCGTCTGTGTATGTGTACAAATTTCATACATTTATTAATAAACAATAAAAACATACAAATCTTCAAAACAATTTTTCAGATAAACAATTAAAAATAAAATAAAAATATAAATAAAATAGAACAAAATAAGCTACCAATTGAAATACAGAATAAATATACAAGTAATACGGGTATCCAGTTAATCCTCTACTAAAATAAAAAATAGATCAAAAATGTACAAACTTACAATTCTGTATAAAATTTTCAACAATAATTTACAATACAGAATAGCGGTAACCAAATACTGGTACCCAGTAGTTAAAAAAAGAACAATTTTTACAACTAATTAAATGAATCACAAATATAAAAATTACAATTACAAAAGTTGCACACCAATATTCCATAACATTTTAAATGATTACTCTAAATTCCTTCACTCAATTTATAATTTATTAAAGCACATAAACTTAATTTAAAGTCAGAACCAAAACTTCAAATATATTTCACAATTTCCTCTGCTAAAAATTAAAAGAAAGAAACCCTTCACAACAAATAATAAACAATTACAACAGAATTAAGCATGTAATAAAATTAATTAAAACAATATACATGTATTTTTTAAAATAACAATAAAACATTTACACAATTTCAAAACAAAACTCATATTCTCCACTAAATAATCTCACATTCTCTCTCTCTCACCTATATAATATTCTTCACTCAATATATATGTTTTTAACATCCTTTCACATCACATAAAATACCCTTACTTCACCACTCCACTTTTTATCTAAAGGATAAAAAACCCATTCTCCCAAACACCTAGAAAAAATCACCACGTCAAACATTCACAAACTAAAAATTTACAAAACCCTCCTCCATCATCACTACATCACCATCACAATATCCTCTCATCAAATCCAAACAAACTCCTAATCACTCATATAAAATCCCATTATATTTATTACGGGGTAGGGGCTAAGCCCCTCCCCTTTTAAACCACTGTACCATTCTCCAGTTTTATTTATAGCTTATAAAGGGGGGGGGGGGGGGGGGAGTCGTCTCCTCCTTCCACAGCGACGTATCTTCCCACTCGGGTCCACCATTGTCCTGGCCGTGGACTGTTTCAGCAACTCTTCGCCGTCTGCTCCATCATTGCTGTCGTAATAACTCCAAGATATCCTCTTCTTCTTCCAAACTAGGTTTCTGTGCACCCATCTCCTCTGCTCCACCATCATCACCATCACCATCACCATCACCATCACCATCACCACCACCATCACCACCACCACCACCATCACCATCACCATCACCATCACCATCACCATCACCATCACCATCACCATCACCATCACCATCACCATCACCATCACCTCCACCATCACCATCACCATCACCTCCACCATCACCATCGCCATCATCACCACCATCACCATCCCCATCACCTCCACCATCACCATCACCATCACTACCATCAGCACCATCACCACCACCATCACCATCACCATCACCATCACCATCACCTCCACCATCACCATCACCATCACCACCACCACCATCACCATCACCATCACCATCACCATCACCATCACCATCACCATCCCCATCACCATCACCACCACCACCATCACCATCACCACCACCACCACCACCACCATCACCATCACCATCACCATCACCACCACCACCATCACCAACATCACCACCACCATCACCATCACCACCGTCACCATCACCATCACCATCACCACCATCACCATCACCATCACCATCACCATCACCACCATCACC
>CM060964.1:382778345-382780845 GCA_030765045.1 Tenodera sinensis
GTACACTCGTTGCAACAACAAGAAAGTCTTTTCCGATTCTCCAACAGCACGGCTCCGAATTCGTAACACAAAGAACTAACTCTTCTCCGTCGGCACAACTCTCCACATCGTCTGTCCGTCTCCGTCGGCACGACTACTCAACCTTCACATACGTCTGACTGTTCTCCGTCGGCACTACTCAACGCTCACGTACGTCTGACTCTTCTCACACTTTACCGCTATTTATATCTCCCAGGCACTATTCTGGAAGCTTCCGGAACGTTCACTTATTTAGCGGTGAAACACAAAGCAGACAGTTCTAGAAGCCTCTATCACTTTCTCTCTTTCGGCAAGCGCCCAACAATGCGGCCATTCTCCGTCTCTTTCCTTCGGCTCCTTTGCGGTAGTGCCGACAATAATGCGATGGGTGACACTGCGGTTGTCGGCAATTAGATACGGCGGGCGCGGTGACACTGCTCCCTCCTCAGAGCTGGTCGTCCCGACCAGCACTATCACTGCGGCATCTCCCTTGCGCCCCGGTGGACTAACCCATCGAACCTCTTCTCCAGGAGGCACGATCCTAGGTATCGCTGTTGGATAGTGTCCCTTGGTCCGGGTAGGACGACGTATGCCATCCTGCTTCGAAATTCTGCAACAGTACCGCCGGTCTTGGCGGGCCCTCGTCCAGTTGCCCTTCTTCCTGGTGTGTTGACGGGCCATCCTGCGCACTTGGAAACGGCTCATTGGGTACCGTGTCCGCCGACCTCTCTGGCGCACCTTCGCAGCCACCTTGCTTCCGATGGGTCCGGCAACAAACCCCACCACATCCGCGCGAGTCGCGTCCACCGCTGCACACGTGTTCACTCGTGCTCGGCACGGCCTCTCCTGTATCCTGCCGTCCACGATGATGTCCACCCTTCTTCCGTTCACGGCACTATGCGTCAGGTGATTGGATGGCTCCGACGGTCCCCCCATGTCACATGCCAAGTCGGTTCTCGCGTGATGCTCGTTTGCTTGTGCGCTTCCCTGCTGATCGTCCTCCACGTTATATCCTGGTTGGTTACGTACCCGACACACTCCTCCAGGGGATCCTCGACGACGTCCCTGAACTGCCCCTTTGTCTTCCCCGAGACGGACACTTTCGTTATCTGAAACGGGCGCAACTGTCGCCTCGGCCACTAGGTGCTCCTCCCCGGGTCTGTGCTATTCCGTCTGCCCCTGGCATCCAGTACTTTGACGCTCTCGTCAACTCTTACTACCAGGGCGCCAAGACGTTCCCCGTCGTCCTCCACGACGTCTACGTGCTGGCAGAGGTCTTCCACCTTTTCGCCGAGTTCTTCCACGCCTTCCGTCACGCCAATCAGTTCGCCGAGTTGTTCCACGTCTTCCGTCATGCCAATCAGTTCGCCGAGTTGTTCCACGTCTTCCGTCACGCCAATCAGTTCGCCGAGTTGTTCCACGTCTTCCGTCACGCCAATCAGTTCGCCGAGTTGTTCCACGTCTTCCGTCACGCCAATCAGTACGCCGAGTTGTTCCACGTCTTCCCTCATATCATCCGAAACGGGCGCAACTGTCGCCTCGGCCACTAGGTGCTCCCTCCCCGGCTCCGCGCTATTCCGCCTGCCCCTGGCATCCAGTACTTTGACGCTCTCGTCAACTCTTACTACCAGGGCGCCAAGACGTTCCCCGTCGTCCTCCACGACGTCCACGTGCTGGCAGAGGTCTTCCACCTTTTCGCCGAGTTCTTTCACGTCTTCCGTCACGCCAATCAGTTCGCCGTCAATTTTCGCCGATAGCTCCGTCTTCATCTCTTTCAGCTCGGCAGCGAGGTTGTCGTTTCTCGTCTTCATTTTGGCAACGAGGTTGACGTTTGCCGTCTTCATCTCTTTCAGCTCGGCAGCGAGGTTGTGTCTCGTCTTTATTTCTTCTTTCAGCTCGGCAAAGAGGTTGTTGTTTGCCGTCTTCACTTTGGCAACGAGGTTGTCGTATGACGTTTCCATTTTGGCAAATAATTCTTTCATCATTGCCATCATCCTGGTTTCCGAATCTCCCTCCATCTTGGTTCTAACGTTGCAACTTCTGACGATGTAATGAAACTAGAAGCAATTCGACGGATCCCACTTCTGACACCAGTGTAACTTTTCGTGTGTGTGTGAAGTAAAGTAGACAGATGTAATCGAGATAAAGAAACACTTTTATTTCCGTAAACAGTAACTTTGTACACTCGTTGCAACAACAAGAAAGTCTTTTCCGATTCTCCAACAGCACGGCTCCGAATTCGTAACACAAAGAACTAACTCTTCTCCGTCGGCACAACTCTCCACATCGTCTGTCCGTCTCCGTCGGCACGACTACTCAACCTTCACATACGTCTGACTGTTCTCCGTCGGCACTACTCAACGCTCACGTACGTCTGACTCTTCTCACACTTTACCGCTATTTATATCTCCCAGGCACTATTCTGGAAGCTTCCGGAACGTTCACTTATTTAGCGGTGAAACACAAAGCAGACAGTTCTAGA
>CM060964.1:382785845-382850845 GCA_030765045.1 Tenodera sinensis
CATCCCTACCTGCTGACTGTTTATCTGCCTGCCTGCCTGCCTGCCTGTCTACCTGCCTGCCTGTCTTCCTGCCTGCCTGTCTACCTACCTCCCTACCTGCTGACTGTCTGCCTGTCTGCCTGCCTGCCTGCCTGTCTGCCTGCCTCCCTACCTGCTGACTGCCTATCAGTCCGTCCGTCTGTCCACCTACCTCCCTACCTGCTGACTGTCTGCCTACCTGCTGACTGTCTACCAGTCCGTCCGTCTCTCCACCTACATCCCTACCTGCTGACTGTCTGTCTGTCTGCCTGCCTCCCTACCTGCTGACTGCCTATCAGTCCGTCCGTCTGTCCACCTACCTCCCTACCTGCTGACTGTCTGCCTACCTGCTGACTGTCTATCAGTCCGTCCGTCTCTCCACCTACATCCCTACCTGCTGACTGTCTGTCTGCCTGCCTCCCTACCTGCTGACTGCCTATCAGTCCGTCCGTCTGTCCACCTACATCCCTACCTGCTGACTGTCGGCCTGCCTGCCTGTCTACCTACATCCCTACCTGCTGACTGTTCTGCCTGCCTGCCTGTCTGCCTGCCTGTCTGCCTGTCCGCCTGCCTCCCTACCTGCTGACTGTCTGGCTGTCTGCCTGCCTGCCTGTCTACCTACATCCCTACCTGCTGACTGCCTATCAGTCCGTCCGTCTGTCCACCTACATCCCTACCTGCTGACTGTCAGCCTGTCTGCCTGCCTGCCTGTCTGCCTGTCTGCCTGTCTGCCTGTCTACCTACATCCCTACCTGCTGACTGCCTGCCTGCCTCCCTACCTGCTGACTGTCTGGCTGCCTGTCTACCCACATCCCTACCTGCTGAGTGCCTGCCTTCCTCCCTACTTGCTGACTGCCTATCAGTCCGTCCGTCTGTCCACCTATATCCCTACCTGCTGACTGCCTGCCTGCCTACCTACCTCCCTCCCACTCTCCTGACTGCCTATCAGTCCGTCCGTCTGCCTACCTCCCTCCCTCCCTGCTGACTGCCTGGCTGTCCGTCCGTTTGTCTACCTCTCTTCCTGCTGACTTCCTATCTGTCCCACTGTCCGTCTACCTCCCTCCCTGCTGACTGACTGCCTGACTGCCTGACTGCCTGCCTGTCTGCCTGTCTGCCTGTCTGCCTGTCTGCCTGCCTGTCTGCCTGTCTGTCTGCCTGCCAGCCTGCCTGCCAGCCTGCCAGCCTGCCAGCCTGCCTGCCAGTCCGTTACACATTTTGCAAGGAACTTTAAGGTACCTTCTCTACGTGCTTGATACTTGAAACTTTAAAGGCAGCTTAGAACTGGATGACAATCAAACGTTAAATCGTTTTCAAGAAAGTCCCACAATCCCGGACTACCCTTACATGGAAATGAAAGAAAACAAGAGAGTTTGGTGGGTATTAAATGCGCAGGTGCAAGACTGTTTAAAATTGATAAGTATTTTCACGCGTTCCTCCTTTCTCCTATTTTCCTATTAACGTTTCAGGACAATATGTGTGGGATGAGGAACCTGTATTGGGTTAGGAGAAATTATTTCATACGTTTTACTCCATTTGAAAAACCTGGTAAATTAAAAATGTTTTTATTTAAATAATTATTAGATTTTTGAGAGATGCATTGCCTTCAGAGGTGTGTACCTCGTCTGCAGCGCATGACAAAAGTAAGGATGCTTTTTCTCCTAATGTACACACAACGCGATGACTGAATATGAGCCACCAATACGCATGCGTATTCCTGTATTGGAGGAACCAAACCTAACTTGGAGTGTACAAAAGTAAATATTCCACAATACTGCTTGGAATGTCTCATCAGTCTTTGACACAGCACTCTACAAACAAACCAAACTCTTGTACTGTTGTGTCACGTGGTGCTCGGCTCCTTGGAGAAGTCGCAAGGCGGCTGTTCCACTCTTGTGGCCTTCTCCTGGATGTGACTGCTGAATTCTGTGGCTCGATATCTGGGCTCCTTGGAGAAGTCGCAAGGCGGCTGTTCCACTCTTGTGGCCTTCTCCTGGATGTGAGTGCTGAATTCCGTGGCTCGATATCTGGGCTCCTTGGAGAAGTCGCAAGGATGCTCTTCGGGGCTCGTGATTTTGTCCTGGACATACTTACGAGGTTTCCCCGGAAACCATTTGCTCACCTTGAGTGCTGCTGGGTGTATCAGTTTCTCGTCGTATGCATCTTCTTCGGAACTTCCTGAAACAATCCAGAAGTTATAACCTGCACGCTCCACTACGTACTGAGAGTTCTATAAGTGCGTCTGTGTGCGTGCGTGTGTGTCATGTGCTGGCGTGTGTGTCTGTGTGCCAGTGGCGGTTATTCAGGTGAAGCAGGTGAAGAGGTTTTCACCTGAAAATACCAGTATTCTATTTTTGTTAATGTTGGCATTATTACTGCTATTCTAACAGTTTAGTCACACATTTCAACTGCTAGGAGCGGTAGCAGGGTCAGTGACCAACCCTTCTTTTGTTTGGAACTTAGAGCTAGGTAGCCGGCAGGAATAATTGGTGGGAGCGCGCCCTCAGATCGGCTCCAAGGACAAGTGCAACAGTCAGGATTACGGAAGAAACTGCTGCACTAAACAGCTTGGTTGCCATGGCAACATGACGTCACGAAACAGCGTACTACGGAAAATAACACGGGCATGCACATGTTTCAGGCAAACAAGAAATATTTTCACTTGGGTAGACGCACAGAACACGGTAGAGGGGATGGTTTCTGTTATCGCGCGCTTAGAAGATAGTAGTCGTCTACCTCGAGGAGGAGCTGGTGGTAAACTTAAAACGTGGTGTTTTAGATAACTGTGAACGGTATAATTTACGAGCTTGTTAGACACCAGTGCTTTTAATATTTAAATTACGGAATATAACTGTTTTGTTATGAATCCAGTGAACCATATAGTTTGCAATTTGCTAGAAACGCCATTTTCCAGGTGGAAAGATGAAGACAAGAAGGATGTTTTAAACTTTGGGCGGCCCACTGATATCATAGATATAGCCCTTAAAAGAGAGGATAAGAAAATAGGGAAGACTTATAACATTAAATTCAAAAGCTCTTAGCTCGATAACTATTCTTGGTTATGCAGTAGCCGTAGCTTGCAATCGGTATTCTGTTGGCCTTGTTTACTTTTTAGCAACAAAAGTGACGTGTGGAACAAAGAGAGATTCACAGATTTCATTAATATAACCCGTTCCCTTCACCAGCACAAAGATTCGCCGGGACATTTAAAAGTAAATTACAACTAAACGCTTTTGAAAAAAAAATAGAAACACAATGGCTGACGCTCTTCAGGAAAACAGCAGACCTATTATATAGGAACATGCTCTCTGTGTGTGTACGTTAAGGGAAGAGCACTGGGACCGTAATGACCACGTGGAGTGGGGGATATGATGATCCACGTGCACAGCAGTTCCAGCAACATTTTAACGTAAATAACATAGGAACATGCTCTGTGTGTGTGCGTTAAGGGAAGAGCACTGGGACCGTAATGACCACGTGGAGTGGGGGATATGATGATCCACGTGCACAGCAGTTCCAGCAACATTTTAATGTAAATAAGAGGCTTTTATATAGGAACATGCGTGTTGTGTGTGTTAACGGAAGAGCACTGGGACCGTAATGACCACGTGGAGTGGGGGATATGATGATCCACGTGCACAGCAGTTCCAGCAACATTTTAATGTAAATAACAGGCTTTTATATAGGAACATGCTCTCTGTGTGTGCGTTAAGGGAAGAGCACTGGGACCGTAATGACCACGTGGAGTGGGGGATATGATGATCCACGTGCACAGCAGTTCCAGCAACATTTTAATGTAAATAACAGGCTTTTATATAGGAACATGCTCTCTGTGTGTGCGTTAAGGGAAGAGCACTGGGACCGTAATGACCACGTGGAGTGGGGGATATGATGATCCACGTGCACAGCAGTTCCAGCAACATTTTAATGTAAATAACAGGCTTTTATATAGGAACATGCTCTCTGTGTGTGTAAGTTAAGGGAAGAGCACTGGGACCGTAATGACCACGTGGAGTGGGGGATATGATGATCCACGTGCACAGCAGTTCCAGCAACATTTTAATGTAAATAACAGGCTTTTATATAGGAACATGCGTGTTGTGTACGTTAAGGGAAGAGCACTGGGACCGTAGTGGCCACGTGGAGTGGGGGATATGATGATCCACGTGCACAGCAGTTCCAGCAACATTTTAATGTAAATAAGAGGCTTTTATATAGGAACATGCGTGTTGTGTACGTTAAGGGAAGAGCACTGGGACCGTAATGACCACGTGGAGTGGGGGATATGATGATCCACGTGCACAGCAGTTCCAGCAACATTTTAATGTAAATAACAGGCTTTTATATAGTAACATGCTCTCTGTGTGTGTGCGTTAAGGGAAGAGCACTGGGACCGTAATGACCACGTGGAGTGGGGGATATGATGATCCACGTGCACAGCAGTTCCAGCAACATTTTAATGTAAATAACAGGCTTTTATATAGGAACATACTCTCTGTGTGTGTGCGTTAAGGGAAGAGCACTGGGACCGTAATGACCACGTGGAGTGGGGGATATGATGATCCACGTGCACAGCAGTTCCAGCAACATTTTAATGTAAATAACAGGCTTTTATATAGGAACATGCGTGTTGTGTACGTTAAGGGAAGAGCACTGGGACCGTAATGACCACGTGGAGTGGGGGATATGATGATCCACGTGCACAGCAGTTCCAGCAACATTTTAATGTAAATAAGAGGCTTTTATATAGGAACATGCGTGTTGTGTACGTTAAGGGAAGAGCACTGGGACCGTAATGACCACGTGGAGTGGGGGATATGATGATCCACGTGCACAGCAGTTCCAGCAACATTTTAATGTAAATAACAGGCTTTTATATAGGAACATGCTCTGTGTGTGTGCGTTAAGGGAAGAGCACTGGGACCGTAATGACCACGTGGAGTGGTGGATATGATGATCCACGTGCACAGCAGTTCCAGCAACATTTTAATGTAAATAACAGGCTTTTATATAGGAACATGCTCTCTGTGTGTGTAAGTTAAGGGAAGAGCACTGGGACCGTAATGACCACGTGGAGTGGGGGATATGATGATCCACGTGCACAGCAGTTCCAGCAACATTTTAATGTAAATAACAGGCTTTTATATAGGAACATGCTCTGTGTGTGTGCGTTAAGGGAAGAGCACTGGGACCGTAATGACCACGTGGAGTGGTGGATATGATGATCCACGTGCACAGCAGTTCCAGCAACATTTTAATGTAAATAACAGGCTTTTATATAGGAACATGCTCTCTGTGTGTGTAAGTTAAGGGAAGAGCACTGGGACCGTAATGACCACGTGGAGTGGGGGATATGATGATCCACGTGCACAGCAGTTCCAGCAACATTTTAATGTAAATAACAGGCTTTTATATAGGAACATGCTCTCTGTGTGTGTAAGTTAAGGGAAGAGCACTGGGACCGTAATGACCACGTGGAGTGGGGGATATAATGATCCACGTGCACAGCAGTTCCAGCAACATTTTAATGTAAATAACAGGCTTTTATATAGGAACATGCGTGTTGTGTGTGTGCGTTAAGGGAAGAGCACTGGGACCGTAATGACCACGTGGAGTGGGGGATATAATGATCCACGTGCACAGCAGTTCCAGCAACATTTTAATGTAAATAACAGGCTTTTATATAGTAACATGCTCTCTGTGTGTGTAAGTTAAGGGAAGAGCACTGGGACCGTAATGACCACGTGGAGTGGGGGATATAATGATCCACGTGCACAGCAGTTCCAGCAACATTTTAATGTAAATAACAGGCTTTTATATAGGAACATACTCTCTGTGTGTGTGCGTTAAGGGAAGAGCACCGGGACCGTAATGACCACGTGGAGTGGGGGATATGATGATCCACGTGCACAGCAGTTCCAGCAACATTTTAATGTAAATAACAGGCTTTTATATAGGAACATGCTCTGTGTGTGTACGTTAAGGGAAGAGCACTGGGACCGTAATGACCACGTGGAGTGGGGGATATGATGATCCACGTGCACAGCAGTTCCAGCAACATTTTAATGTAAATAACAGGCTTTTATATAGGAACATACTCTCTGTGTGTGTGTGCGTTAAGGGAAGAGCACCGGGACCGTAATGACCACGTGGAGTGGGGGATATGATGATCCACGTGCACAGCAGTTCCAGCAACATTTTAATGTAAATAACAGGCTTTTATATAGGAACATGCTCTGTGTGTGTACGTTAAGGGAAGAGCACTGGGACCGTAATGACCACGTGGAGTGGGGGATATGATGATCCACGTGCACAGCAGTTCCAGCAACATTTTAATGTAAATAACAGGCTTTTATATAGGAACATACTCTGTGTGTGTACGTTAAGGGAAGAGCACTGGGACCGTAATGACCACGTGGAGTGGGGGATATGATGATCCACGTGCACAGCAGTTCCAGCAACATTTTAATGTAAATAACAGGCTTTTATATAGGAACATGCTCTGTGTGTGTACGTTAAGGGAAGAGCACTGGGACCGTAATGACCACGTGGAGTGGGGGATATGATGATCCACGTGCACAGCAGTTCCAGCAACATTTTAATGTAAATAGCAGGCTTTTATATAGGAACATGCTCTGTGTGTGTACGTTAAGGGAAGAGCACTGGGACAGTAATGACCACGTGGAGTGGGGGATATAATGATCCACGTGCACAGCAGTTCCAGCAACATTTTAATGTAAATAACAGGCTTTTATATAGGAACATGCGTGTTGTGTACGTTAAGGGAAGAGCACTGGGACCGTAATGACCACGTGGAGTGGGGGATATGAAAAATGTTAGCTGATCCAAATGTACAGGTGTTCCAGCAACATTTTGAGGTAAAAAGAAAAAAAAAATAAATAAATAAATAAAATAATTAAATAAAAAGAATAAAAAAATCAAAAAAAAATCGCCTTTTTGACAATTTTGACCAAAATTTCACTCCCAGTGTCCCTTAAGATATTTTTATGGCAAATACAATGTATATCTTGAATTTTCTGGCTATAGCCCACGTATTCTTGTTTACTCTGGATAACTTTTGCATAGCTAGTACACCGTTAGGGATAGACCAAATCATACTATACAAAAAATGTTATTGGTTAATGCTGGATTTCTGACAATGAAGTCATTAATCCTCTTGCTCTCCAATATTTTTCACTGATGGATGGGAAGGGCACTAGAAGTGGCCGGGCATATTTGAAGGTGGTCTCGATCCATTTCCTCTTGCAGATCACATAGAGGACAGAGTGGTGAAGAATATATCCCAATTCTGTTTAAATGTTTTGCCAGACAATCATGTCCTGTAATCAACCTGAAGGTTGCAACTGCTGTTTTTCGAGGATACTCAGGAATTACTGTTTGAATGTTTGGCAGTTCTCTTCTTTTGGTTTTTGATTTTTCATAGTAATATTTTTCAATAATTTTTTTGAATTCAGAGTTGACTAATCTTTTAGCTGCATAAAATGGTAGATTAACTATAGATTTCTGCACATTGCTGGTACCCTTTTTGCAAGAAAATCAGCTTTCTCATTACCACTCAGTCCACAGTGAGCCGGTATCCGTTGAAGGACTAGATGTTTTTGAAGTGCTGTTAGATGGGTAAGGATTTTCCAATATTCTATAATTAAATATGCATTAAGAACAAATTTCAAACTAAAAGCTTGTCTTATCTTATTAATGTTGCAAGTTGTTATACTGTTGACTAGTTTCAACTTATTCTCAAAGCTATAAAAACAAGCTACCATGGTTACCGATGCTCAACTTAAAAGATCTATTTGTGGTCAACCTCTGAAAACAAAAGCTTATAAATACAGTCTATTGGTGGTATTTGAAAATTCCTAACACTCTTCTTGTTTTCTAAAATGAGTATCTTTTCCCAAATCATTAAATCTATAGGTCCGTTTAATTGGTTTAATGATTTAACTTCTGGATTATATCACCAAAATGATCTGCCACAGCTGATTTATCAATTTGTTTATATTTAATATTTCTAAAATGCTCTTTTATTCTGGTTTCTAAATGATGTTTAGTTTTACCAATATAAACCTTATCACAATCCAAACAGCTAAATTGATAAATGCCAGATATTTTATAATTTGGAATTTTATCCCTTTTAGAAACATTTAGTAAATTTATTTTGAGGGACCAAAAATTACTCCATATTCTTTAAAAAAAAATTTAAGCTTTTTATCAGCCCAAGGATGATAAGTAAACTTTTTAAAGATACAATTATTATTACTATTGCTTATTACTATTGTTATTGTTATTGTTATTATTATTATTATTATTATTGTTATTATTATTATTATTATTATTATTATTATTATTGTTATTATTATTATTATTATTATTATTATTATTATTATTATTATTATTATTATTATTATTATTATTATTATTATTATTATTATTATTATTATTATTATTATTATTATTATTATTATTATTATTATTATTATTATTATTATTATTATTATTATTATTATTATTATTATTATTATTATTATTATTATTATTATTATTATTATTATTATTATTATTATTATTATTATTATTATTATTATTATTATTATCATTATCATTATCATTATCATTATCATTATCATTATCATTATCATTATCATTATCATTATCATTATCATTATCATTATTATTATTATTATTATTATTATTATTATTATTATTATTATTATTGTTGTTGTTATTATTATTATCTTTTTTTAAATTTTTTTTTATGGTAGACACCTCTTTAACAGCCTTTTGATATTTAAATTTTTGTACCTTTTAATGTATAAAATCTATATTAAAACCATTAATTAGCAGAGTGTTAATTCACAGAGTATAATATGCAGTAAAACTTGAGTCACGTGACATTCTTCATTCTTGCAATTTCTTTTTCTACATCAATTATTTGGATAAGAAACATGGCGGATATTATGTATCAAGAAGATTGTGTATTCACTTACTTGGCAAAAAATAAACCATTTCAATTTCCTAAATATGTCATATGGTTTTAAAGCTTTAAATTAATTTTACACAAAATGACAAAAAAGTGACATTTCGCCCCTTTTGCAGTGGACTCTTAGAATTTTTTATGTTTTCATGACAAATGAAATTTATCGTGCGTTTTCCGAGCGACCAGACCGGGCGACAGGCGCGGCTCCTCAGGGTAGGCATTGCCTGCCCTACCGTAATACATCAACAAATAATGTTTAACTATGATTTTGCATTTTATCATTTGAACCGTCATTTTCCCTAAATTGCAGTTCAGAAAAGCATGGCCAAATCCTTGAATCTCAATTCCGATTCATCAAAACTGCGCTGCGTGTTTGAATCGCGCGGCAGAAATGATACGCATGGAACCTGGGTAATGGAGAGCCAGCTAGCTTAGCCTCTGCCGGCCCGGCCCCATTTCCTCAGTACGAGGCCCTTGAACAGGGATAAGGAAACATTCCGTCTGTGTATGCACTCCGAGCATGCGTAGACGCGTCTGCCAGCACTCGGAACACTTGCCTGCCCAAATCCGAATTTATGCGACTTTTTCCGAACAGCCATACTCTACGAGCGAAGATCTCAGAGATCCGAATCATCTCGTTATCACTCTGTGTAATACCAGTGTGTTGTAATACTAGTATGACCACTTAATTAGTGAACTATTACGAAGTCTGCTTTCGCTGCGCACTGACAATGAAAAGAGGAGTGTTTTAGCTATTTAAAACAATGTTACAGTCAGACAATTTTTCAATTTCTTCATTCATTTTAGTTTTGGCGGTAATTCGTCCGTAAGTCACAATCATTCACTCTGCACTTATTAAACAACCAAACGATATATTGTTTGCGTTATCCGCAATGACTTCGCCCCCTTTATTTCGGATAAACGGGGTTCTACTGTATTATTGTTACCACTATTAGTATTGCTATTATTATTATTATTATTATTATTATTATTATTATTATTATTATTATTATTATTATTATTATTATTATTATTATTATTATTATTATTATTATTATTATTATTATTATTATTATTATTATTATTATTATTATTATTATTATTATTATTATTATTATTATTATTATTATTACTATTACTATTATTACTACTATTACTATTATTATTGTTGCTGTTGTTGTTGTCGTCGCTGTTGTCGGTGTTGCTGTTAACCCTTGCCTACCCTGAAATTTTGACTACGAGCCGCCACTGCCGGGAGAGGACCGGAGTTACATGTAAAGGACCGGCAAGTCACGGCTACGGAACACTTAACTACTTGCATCACAACACATTGAAAACAATTGTGGTCAGGCTGTGAACGCTTACCTGTAATATAGGTAACGAGAATGCCGAGGAAGATGGTGCAGCCGCAGCCAATCAGAGAGTAGTACATGTATGTGATGGAATACAACTGATCCAGTATATCTCTGAAACATAACAACCTTATTTACTTCAAATGCACAATAAATATCCATTTACTTTTTAAAATGTCACATTCTTGGCAAATTAAGTTTTTTAGCACATTCGTCTTTTACGATGCAGTTTTCATGCAATTTTTCTCAAGTTTGTGTCACAGATTCCCCATATCATTTTCCCCATTTTCACTTATTGATATTTACATGCACACGAAACTTAAAAAGGGCTACAAATATCAAACGAGAGAATTTAAAAATTCTTTTTTCATGTTCAATTTAACGTCTAAGGTCATGTGGGCGACCTTGTACCTCTGCAGCAGCAATGGTGTTCACTTGCTTTATGGTGCTGTTAATAGACATACACACATTCAATGGGGAATAGGGGATGACCCCATCTCGAGCCGGGAATGGAACCTAGAACGCTAGCATGCCAATAACTGCACCACACGAGTAATCTAGTAAAACAACATTGTCCGTTATAATCAGCTGTATGTACCGCCTATAATAAGTCACTCCAGACACAGTCGAGTATTGTCTTCATTCAACACCCATACCCCACCCAAATCACTGCATCTTTTCAATAGAAACCAGCACTATTAGAAACAAGATCCTTGTGTATGTGCTTTCATGTGTGTGTATGTATATCTGCGGGTCTGTGTGCCTGTGTCTGTGTGTATGTATATCTGCGTGTCTGTGTGCCTGTGTCTGTGTGTATGTATATCTGCGGGTCTGTGTGCCTGTGTCTGTGTGTATGTATATCTGCGTGTCTGTGTGTCTGTGTCTGTGTGTATGTATATCTGCGTCTTCTGTATGTACCGCCTATAATAAGTCACTCCAGACACAGTCGAGTATTGTCTTCATTCAACACCCATACCCCACCCAAATCACTGCATCTTTTCAATAGAAACCAGCACTATTAGAAACAAGATCCTTGTGTATGTGGTTTCATGTGTGTGTATCTGTATCTGCGGGTCTGTGTGCCTGTGTCTGTGTGTATGTATATCTGCGTCTTCTGTATGTACCGCCTATAATAAGTCACTCCAGACACAGTCGAGTATTGTCTTCATTCAACACTCATATCTCACCCAAATCACTGCATCTTTTCAATAGAAACCAGCACTATTAGAAACAAGATCCTTGTGTATGTGGTTTCATGTGTGTGTATCTGTATCTGCGGGTCTGTGTGCCTGTGTCTGTGTGTATGTATATCTGCGGGTCTGTGTGCCTGTGTCTGTGTGTATGTATATCTGCGTGTCTGTGTGCCTGTGTCTGTGTGTATCTGTGTCTGTGTGTATGTATATCTGTGTGTCTGTGTGCCTGTGTCTGTGTGTATCTATATCTGCGTCTTCTGTATGTACCGCCTATAATAAGTCACTCCAGACACAGTCGAGTATTGTCTTCATTCAACACTCATATCTCACCCAAATCACTGCATCTTTTCAATAGAAACCAGCACTATTAGAAACAAGATCCTTGTGTATGTGGTTTCATGTGTGTGTATCTGTATCTGTGTGTCTGTGTGCCTGTGTCTGTGTGTATGTATATCTGCGTGTCTGTGTGCCTGTGTCTGTGTGTATGTATATCTGCGTGTCTGTGTGCCTGTGTCTGTGTGTATCTGTATCTGCGTGTCTGTGTGCCTGTGTCTGTGTGCCTGTGTCTGTGTGTATCTGTATCTGCGTGTCTGTGTGCCTGTGTCTGTGTGTATCTGTATCTGCGTGTCTGTGTGCCTGTGTCTGTGTGTATGTATATCTGCGTGTCTGTGTGTCTGTGTCTGTGTGTATGTATATCTGCGGGTCTGTGTGCCTGTGTCTGTGTGTATGTATATCTGCGTGTCTGTGTGTCTGTGTCTGTGTGTATGTATATCTGCGTCTTCTGTATGTACCGCCTATAATAAGTCACTCCAGACACAGTCGAGTATTGTCTTCATTCAACACTCATATCTCACCCAAATCACTGCATCTTTTCAATAGAAACCAGCACTATTAGAAACAAGATCCTTGTGTATGTGGTTTCATGTGTGTGTATCTGTATCTGCGTGTCTGTGTGCCTGTGTCTGTGTGTATGTATATCTGCGTGTCTGTGTGCCTGTGTCTGTGTGTATGTATATCTGCGTGTCTGTGTGCCTGTGTCTGTGTGTATCTGTATCTGCGTGTCTGTGTGCCTGTGTCTGTGTGCCTGTGTCTGTGTGTATCTGTATCTGCGTGTCTGTGTGCCTGTGTCTGTGTGTATCTGTATCTGCGTGTCTGTGTGCCTGTGTCTGTGTGTATGTATATCTGCGTGTCTGTGTGCCTGTGTCTGTGTGCCTGTGTCTGTGTGTATCTGTATCTGCGTGTCTGTGTGCCTGTGTCTGTGTGTATCTGTATCTGCGTGTCTGTGTGCCTGTGTCTGTGTGCCTGTGTCTGTGTGTATCTATATCTGCGTGTCTGTGTGCCTGTGTCTGTGTGTATCTATATCTGCGTGTCTGTGTGCCTGTGTCTGTGTGTATGTATATCTGCGTGTCTGTGTGCCTGTGTCTGTGTGTATCTATATCTGCGTGTCTGTGTGCCTGTGTCTGTGTGTATCTATATCTGCGTGTCTGTGTGCCTGTGTCTGTGTGTATCTATATCTGCGTGTCTGTGTGCCTGTGTCTGTGTGTATGTATATCTGTGTGTCTGTGTGCCTGTGTCTGTGTGTATCTATATCTGCGTGTCTGTGTGCCTGTGTCTGTGTGTATCTATATCTGCGTGTCTGTGTGCCTGTGTCTGTGTGTATCTATATCTGCGTGTCTGTGTGCCTGTGTCTGTGTGTATCTATATCTGCGTGTCTGTGTGCCTGTGTCTGTGTGTATCTATATCTGCGTGTCTGTGTGTATGTGTCTGTGTGTATCTATATCTGCGTGTCTGTGTGCCTGTGTCTGTGTGTATCTATATCTGCGTGTCTGTGTGCCTGTGTCTGTGTGTATCTATATCTGCGTGTCTGTGTGCCTGTGTCTGTGTGTATCTATATCTGCGTGTCTGTGTGTATGTGTCTGTGTGTATCTATATCTGCGTGTCTGTGTGCCTGTGTCTGTGTGTATCTATATCTGCGTGTCTGTGTGCCTGTGTCTGTGTGTATCTATATCTGCGTGTCTGTGTGCCTGTGTCTGTGTGTATCTATATCTGCGTGTCTGTGTGTATGTGTCTGTGTGTATCTATATCTGCGTGTCTGTGTGCCTGTGTCTGTGTGTATCTATATCTGCGTGTCTGTGTGCCTGTGTCTGTGTGTATCTATATCTGCGTGTCTGTGTGCCTGTGTCTGTGTGTATCTATATCTGCGTGTCTGTGTGTATGTGTCTGTGTGTATGTATATCTGCGTGTCTGTGTGCCTGTGTCTGTGTGTATCTGTATCTGCGTGTCTGTGTGCCTGTGTCTGTGTGTATCTGTATCTGCGTGTCTGTGTGCCTGTGTCTGTGTGTATCTATATCTGCGTGTCTGTGTGCCTGTGTCTGTGTGTATCTATATCTGCGTGTCTGTGTGTATGTGTCTGTGTGTATGTATATCTGTGTGTCTGTGTGCCTGTGTCTGTGTGTATCTATATCTGCGTGTCTGTGTGCCTGTGTCTGTGTGTATCTATATCTGCGTGTCTGTGTGCCTGTGTCTGTGTGTATCTATATCTGCGTGTCTGTGTGCCTGTGTCTGTGTGTATCTATATCTGCGTGTCTGTGTGTATGTGTCTGTGTGTATGTATATCTGCGTGTCTGTGTGCCTGTGTCTGTGTGTATCTGTATCTGCGTGTCTGTGTGCCTGTGTCTGTGTGTATCTATATCTGCGTGTCTGTGTGTATGTGTCTGTGTGTATGTATATCTGTGTGTCTGTGTGCCTGTGTCTGTGTGTATCTATATCTGCGTGTCTGTGTGCCTGTGTCTGTGTGTATCTATATCTGCGTGTCTGTGTGTATGTGTCTGTGTGTATCTATATCTGCGTGTCTGTGTGCCTGTGTCTGTGTGTATCTATATCTGCGTGTCTGTGTGCCTGTGTCTGTGTGTATCTATATCTGTGTGTCTGTGTGCCTGTGTCTGTGTGTATCTATATCTGCGTGTCTGTGTGTATGTGTCTGTGTGTATGTATATCTGCGTGTCTGTGTGCCTGTGTCTGTGTGTATCTGTATCTGCGTGTCTGTGTGCCTGTGTCTGTGTGTATGTATATCTGCGTGTCTGTGTGTATGTGTCTGTGTGTATGTATATCTGCGTGTCTGTGTGCCTGTGTCTGTGTGTATCTGTATCTGCGTGTCTGTGTGCCTGTGTCTGTGTGTATCTATATCTGCGTGTCTGTGTGTATGTGTCTGTGTGTATGTATATCTGCGTGTCTGTGTGCCTGTGTCTGTGTGTATCTATATCTGCGTGTCTGTGTGCCTGTGTCTGTGTGTATGTATATCTGCGTGTCTGTGTGTATGTGTCTGTGTGTATCTATATCTGCGTGTCTGTGTGCCTGTGTCTGTGTGTATCTATATCTGCGTGTCTGTGTGTATGTGTCTGTGTGTATGTATATCTGCGTGTCTGTGTGTATCTGTATCTGCGTGTCTGTGTGCCTGTGTCTGTGTGTATCTATATCTGCGTGTCTGTGTGTATGTGTCTGTGTGTATGTATATCTGTGTGTCTGTGTGCCTGTGTCTGTGTGTATCTATATCTGCGTGTCTGTGTGCCTGTGTCTGTGTGTATCTATATCTGCGTGTCTGTGTGTATGTGTCTGTGTGTATCTATATCTGCGTGTCTGTGTGCCTGTGTCTGTGTGTATCTATATCTGCGTGTCTGTGTGCCTGTGTCTGTGTGTATCTATATCTGCGTGTCTGTGTGCCTGTGTCTGTGTGTATCTATATCTGCGTGTCTGTGTGTATGTGTCTGTGTGTATCTATATCTGCGTGTCTGTGTGCCTGTGTCTGTGTGTATCTATATCTGCGTGTCTGTGTGCCTGTGTCTGTGTGTATCTATATCTGTGTGTCTGTGTGCCTGTGTCTGTGTGTATCTATATCTGCGTGTCTGTGTGTATGTGTCTGTGTGTATGTATATCTGCGTGTCTGTGTGCCTGTGTCTGTGTGTATCTGTATCTTCGTGTCTGTGTGCCTGTGTCTGTGTGTATCTGTATCTGCGTGTCTGTGTGCCTGTGTCTGTGTGCCTGTGTCTGTGTGTATCTATATCTGCGTGTCTGTGTGCCTGTGTCTGTGTGTATGTATATCTGTGTGTCTGTGTGCCTGTGTCTGTGTGTATCTATATCTGCGTCTTCTGTATGTACCGCCTATAATAAGTCACTCCAGACACAGTCGAGTATCGTCTTCATTCAACACTCATATCTCACCCAAATCACTGCATCTTTTCAATAGAAACCAGCACTGTTAGAAACAAGATCCTTGTGTATGTGGTTTCATGTGTGTGTATCTATATCTGCGTGTCTGTGTGCCTGTGTCTGTGTGTATGTATCTGTGTGTCTGTGTGTATGTGTCTGTGTCTGTGTGTATGTATATCTGCGTGTCTGTGTGCCTGTGTCTGTGTGTATGTATCTGTGTGTCTGTGTCTATGTATATCTGTGTGTCTGTGTGTATGTGTCTGTGTGTATGTATCTGTGTGTCTGTGTCTATGTATATCTGTGTGTCTGTGTGTGTATCTATATCTGTCTGCCCCTGTCTGTCTGTGTCTCTGTGCGTCTGTGCGTGTGTGCGTGTGTATCTGTGCGTATGTTTCTGGGTGTATGTGTCGGTGTGTCTGTGTGTATGTGTCTGTGTCTGTGTGTATGTATATCTGCGTGTCTGTGTGCCTGTGTCTGTGTGTATGTATCAGTGTGTCTGTGTGTATGTGTCTGTGTCTGTGTGTATGTATCTGTGTGTCTGTGTGTGTATGTATGTATCTGTGTGTATGTATATCTGTGTGTCTGTGTCTGTGTGTATGTATCTGTGTGTCTGTGTCTGTGTGTATGTATCTGTGTGTCTGTGTGTATGTATCTGTGTGTCTGTGTGTATGTATCTGTGTGTCTGTGTCTGTGTGTATGTATCTGTGTGTCTGTGTGTATGTATATCTGTGTGTCTGTGTCTGTGTGTATGTATCTGTGTGTATCTATATCTGTCTGCCCCTGTCTGTCTGTGTCTCTGTGCGTCTGTGCGTGTGTATCTGTGCGTATGTTTCTGGGTGTATGTGTCGGTGTGTCTGTGTGTATGTGTCTGTGTGTATCTATATCTGTCTGCCCCTGTCTGTCTGTGTCTCTGTGCGTCTGTGCGTGTGTGCGTGTGTATCTGTGCGTATGTTTCTGGGTGTATGTGTCGGTGTTTCTTTTGGTTGATAGTTTATGAATATTTTTTTACTATTAAATTAATCTAAAATGTTTAAATGAAATGTATTTGAATTTTGAATTGTAAAATTGAGTAAATATTTTTGGTAAGATTTTATTAGATATTAGGTTGGTATTATAAATTGAAATTTTATTATATATTGTTTGATATTGAATTAAAATTTGTATATAAAATTTTAAATATTAAATTATGATATTATTAGAAGAATTTGAAATATTTGTAAATGGGAATTACTTTGGTAAGTTGAATTGAAGATTTGTTGTTTTATTGATTTTAGGAAATGTTTAATTAAAATAATATTTGTAAATGTAATTTATTTAATATTAAATTATATATTTATTTGATTTATTTTGGTATTTTGATCGATTTTTGCTATATGAATTGGAAGTTTTATTGGTTGTTTAGGTTTGATGAATTAGGAATAAAGTTAATAAATTAATTATCATTAGTAATTGAAATAATTATTTATGTAAATAGGTTAAGAAATTTAATTACTTGATTTTGGAATTTTAATTTGAGTTTCTTTTTATTTCGGTTGTTAAATTATGAATATTTTATTAAATTAATTTTTATATATGTATATATTAGTTTAACTATTGGTATTGTGGTTGTTTTAGGTATTAGAGGAAATGCTGGTATAGATATTAGATGTGATGAATAGATTTTGAGTATGTTTAATTTGTGTATGTTGTAATTTTTCTTTTTTTAATTTTATTGTATATTATATTTTTGTTTTGTAGTATTTAGATTTATATAACTTGTAGAATATTGTTGTTGTAAATATTTTTGAAAGAGAAATAAACGAGTAGGGATCTGGAATGTAAGCCCTGTAATTAGGTGTCAGGGTTTATTATTGCAGGTTTTTGTTTGTTTGTTTGTTTGTTTCTTTATTTCTTTCTTTATTTCTTTATTTATTCATTTATTTATTTATTCATTTATTTATTCATTCATTTATTTATTTATCTATCTATTTATTTATGTGTCGGCGTGTCTGTGTCTGTGTCTGTGTGTGCGTGTGCGTGTGTTTGAGAGAACAACGTAACTTAAAAACTAAAAGTCGGTTGAATATCAAACTTGTTAGTGCAAGTGTTCCAAAGATGTCCACACTGCTCTGTATATGAAACACTTTTCATGAATTTCCTTTTTCTCAAAATGGTAACAACGATGTATATTAAAATACCATATGTTTAAGATATTTTCATGACAAGTGAGATATATATCTTGAATTTTGTAGCAATGTCCATTAAAGTTCTCTTCATTCTGGATGACTTCTCATAAGTTTTATACCGTGAGAGATGGAAAAAGAATTACTGCACAAAAAAGGTAGATCTTAAAATCTACAATTTATGGTAGGTACATTATAATATCATATCTATGCAATTATTGCAGTAACATTTTTTTTTGAGATATTCCTTCCAAATAGGAAATTGTTATTTCTTTTTTATGTCTGTTATGGAAAGAGAATGGAATGTCAAAGCTGTTATATGGTGACCAATTCTTAAAATATTTCAGTATCACAAGGTCTACTGCATTCGCATATTCCGCTTGATCGTTCAAAGAAACGGGTAATAAACCAATTTCTGCAAATGTTTATCTTGATTAACATCAACTGCATGGAAGAATAAAATACTGTAGGAATGGTTTCTACAGAGGCTCCCAGGTCACGTGCTGCTAGTGGCGGGGAGCAAGGCAGGCAGGGTGCTTTATCTACAACAGGGGAAGACAGGCAACGCTGCTGTGACGTCAGCCCACTCAGCACTCTTGCTCCCAGAGCAAGCGAGTTGAACGTGTGACGTCACAGCGGGCAAGAGGAAATAGGATACGGGACATCGTAATCTTAATGCTGACTGTTTCAATTACGGAAAAGTCACAGATTATAAATAATTACATTTCGGCTTTATGCCATATATATAAATTCTAGTTTATGTGAACAGTCATGTTATAACGCAAATAGAACAGAAATTATAACTATTTGCCTGAGCAAGAGGAGAGCTATACAGAACAATTAGGTGGACATTTTCCGACATTTGCCGTTTCGCTTTTCTTTAACTATAGGTATACACGCTAGAAAAGAACCTGCGCAGAAACCAGGTTTCTTTGCTGCGCATGGTGCTAGTGGTGGGGGTCAGTTCTGTTTCGGCAGCGCAGGGTGCAGATCGGCTCCCTACAAGCACATGTTACACTTGCAGTTATAGTGCGTTCCGTGTAAAACTTTATAACAAGTTTTTGTAAGTATTTTTGTGGCTGATAGCGAAAGTGTTGAACATGACTAGTAAAGCAAGCGTATCTGGTCGGTCGTTGAAAAGTGATGCTCGCAATATTGTTTACAATGTTGCTAATTACTTGAAAGATAAAAAGAGTGAATTGAAATTGAGTTACAACGTTGCTGCATCGACAAGTGAAGCTACAAGAGTTTCCATTAGTTTAGTGAAACGCATCATAAAGGAAGGGACTACGTCTTTGTCTACCACTGGTCAGGTCAAATTCTCAACGCCGAAAGGGAAGGCTAGAGAAAGGAAAAAGAAAGTGGAAGTCGATACATTTACTGGGGGTATAGTTCGAAGGAAAATACACGAATATTATACAGTAAGAAAGCAGTGCCAACGATACAGAAGCTCAAGCATGATTTGCAGAGTGATGGCAGTTTGGTATGCAGCAGGGAATACCTGAGGAAACTGGTTTTGCGATTAGGCTTTAAATGGAAAAAATGTGCTTTTAAACGGCAGCTCCTAATCGAAAAGCCTGAAATTGTGTCCAGGCGTGCTAATTACCTGCGAACTATTCGTAGGTACCGTGAAAGAAGAGGAATATTGTGTATTTAGACGAAACATATATAAATACTTGTCATACCGTCAGTTCTTGTTGGCAGTCTCCAAATGAGTTAGGGGTTACAAAGCCTATGGGTGAAGGACCCAGACTGATAATTGCCCATGCGGGAGGAGAAAACGGGTTTGTGCACAATGCTTTGCTAATGCTCAAATCTAAACAAAAAAACGGGCTATTATCACGACGATATGAATGCTGTACATTTTACAAAATGGTTAGAAACGCAAGTTATTCCCAATTTGCTCAGTAACTCTCTTGTCGTGATGGACAATCAGAAAAATAAAAGGCCAACAATGACGACGCTGAAAAAGGATGTAATACAGTGGTTAAGGGGCAACAATGTGTCGTTCAGCAGCAATATGCATAAACCAGAGTTATTGCAGTTAGTGAAGTCAGTGCTCAAAGAAAAGACGTACGTAATTGATCAAATCCGCAATGCACATGGCCACGAGGTATTGCGTCTTCCACCATATTACGCCGATCTAAATCCAATAGAGTTGGTATGGGGAGAAATAAAGGGAGAAGCTGCATAAGATTTGTCCAATGCAACTTTAAGTGCAAAGCAAACGCTCTGTGAGGAGCTTTTCCGTGAATATTCCAGAGATAAGTGGAGAAAGTGCTCTGATCATGTACGAAAAGTGGCAGCAAAATACTGGGAATCAGATGGACTAATGGATGTCATCGACAGTTTCATCATTAATGGCGAAGACCACTCAGGCTCAGAAGAATCTGTTACCGACATCGCTTCTGAATTAGATTCAGAATCGGAAATGGAAGCGAACTAGTGTAACTCGGCCTAGCGGACTGCTGCTGCCTGCTGCTTACCCCTCCCAGTTCAGTCACGTGAGTACCAACACCTTCCGAAGTTCTTTTCTAACTTGTAGACCTACAGTTTGTCAATGTTAGGGCGTAATGTACGGCACATTTGTAACCGAAGACTGCATGTAAGATTGTGATCTGACAATATGCTTCGGGATTTTGACTTAGAAGGGTTCATAACAGAAAAGAATTGTTCGCACACATACGTAGAACCAAACATACATAATATCTGTGCAACAAGGGCATATAACCTCAGAAATCTGTTTTGAGGAACATTCTTATAACAATTAGCCAAGTCTTCCTTGTGTTTATATTTGTCCTTCAGCAAATCGTCGCAATTTATCAATTCAATTTGCTACCTGCTAGAAACATCCTAACCTGCTAGTTAACATCCAATGAATACGGGGTCGCAAAGATCTGAAACGTAGTTGACAATGTTTCTACATCTTGAAGCCTGGTCCCAAACTAGTGTGAAACACGGGGAACTGAACACATGCGCCGCTGATCTAGGCTGCATAGCAATACACTGCTCTCGCCTGACGTCACACGAAAGTACAAGCTGGCTCTTCGTTTAAATACGTCACACGGCCCGAAGTTGTCTTCCTCTGATCTACAAGAGCTTATGTCATGTGCAGTCTCTCTCTCCGACAGGGTTACCCGTAAGGGACCGAGCCAGGACCAATGCGCTCTCCGACAGAGTTACACAGAAAGGACCGGCAAGTTACGGGGCGGAACTAGTGGACTTATTTATTTTAGACTTACCTGCAGCACAACAGATGTTGAGATTGATGACCTTCAACTCGAACACATTCCTTATATCTGCGAAAGCAATTGTGGTCAACTCGCAAAGGTGCATGTTCACTGATTGTGTTATACATGCTTTACGCATGGAGTTTATGCAGGAATAAAGCCGGTTGTGGCACACCTAATCACGCACAGTCGAACTGCCAGGCATCCGTTGCGTTTTAAATGAAGATTTTTCATAGAAATATCTTAAACACATGGTATATGAATCAAAATCGTTGGAGCAACTTTTGAGAAAATCAAAATGTTCCATGCAAAGGAAAGTTTGCGGGTTTTTGTTTTTGAGTTACCTGTTCACAGACAGAAACGCAGACGCGCGCGCATGTTCGTTTTTGCATCCAGTTCGTACCAAAACGTGTATGTCTGGTGAAATCTCGCTATTGAATTTTTGGGCGAGATACAATACTTCCGTTACCTAGTAGAGAAAATAATAATTGCCCTTTTCCCCAGAAATGTTTCAAAATCTGTACAACATTATATGACTAATCAAATGTAAACCATAGCAAAGAAATATAAGGTGTACGCACCCCGCAGCCTTGGTGACCGTTGGGGTGCTGTCGTTGACAAGTCCGTAGTTATAAAGCGGCTGCTCGGCAATGCTGTGGTTGGCCCACTCGAAGGTGTAAGGTTGAGAGGAAGTAGCATTGGTGCAGCCAGCAGTGGACAGTGGCAGCAGTTGAGCTGGTGGCTTCTCCACAGTGAAGCTTCCAAATGTTATCCACAGGGTGACGATGTGACTGACTATCATACCGCTCGCAGCACCCTACAACAGTCACGTGTCCTTCTCTACTCACATCTACTTCACCTTAACCTGCTATGGAAGCTTTTACACAAAACATTCCACTCACCTCAATTTTGAATCTGTGGAATTGACATTTTTTCAATCACTTCTGAAATGTTATTTTACATTTATACACACTTTTGAGAACATTGCTCTAGTACACATATTTTTTTTAAAAAAATTTGAATTGTTGAATTTTTATTTTTAAATTTTTATTTTCCACTTTCAGTTTATTTTTGACACCATAATTATTATCACATAACGATTTTGCTTTTGTCTGTCAATTTATCATTATATTCTAAAAGAGTCTTCCGGGCTGAAGACTCAACAAAAGCTCAACAAAACTTGGTACCCCGTCATCGATAACATTAAACAACACAGACAGTCAAGCAGCACAAACCAATCAGAATCTAGCGCCCAGGAGTCCAGGAGGAGTCCAGGAGTGAGTACTAGTCGTCTGGGTTAACCCAGGCGGATGGTAAAGTGGCCACGGTACCTATCCGTTTAAATACGGATTTACCCGTGTGGTGGTATAGGTTGGTATATGTTACAGGCTTTTTGTCTTTGTAATGTCTGATGGTGCAGGGTGGGTTCCTGTATTGTCACTGGCGGCGGGATCTGTCGGATCTTGGATGTCTAGCCATCCAAGCGACCATTTCCCTACTGATTACTTCGTCAGCCATGGCCGACGAGCAATGCAGTGCCAGTGACAGGAAACCGAGGGGAATAGGTGATAGGTGTGGAGGATGATGAAGGCAAAGCGGTACCTACCAGCCAAGGGCGTCCTTGGGTAGACGGTAGCTCTGTCTCCGCCTAGGGAGGCGATGGTCATATTGCCCCAGGGTGTTCACCAGCTGGTTTGGGTGAGGTGTGAGTTTGTCATACATTGTGCGAGTCCTGTCCCGCACTGCGTCCACAATGTATGGGAAGCCGGAATGAGTGTGAAGGATGTGTGATGGAAACCTACGGTCGGTACCGTAGATCATCCTAAGCGCCCTGTTCTGCACGGTCTGCAGCCTGCGGATGGTGGAACGAGCCACCGTACTCCAGACCTCGCACCCGTACAGGATCAGAGGCGGGACGATCGCACGGTACAAGCGTAGTTTCAGGTATGTGGGCATGGTTGATTGGAGTATGGGATATAGCTGTCTCAGGGCGCCATGTCCCTGACCGACCTTTGTTCTGACATGTGGAGTGAAGGTTAGACCACGGTCAAGTAGTACCCCCAGGTATTTGGCAGAGTTAACCCAAGGGATTCTTCTCCGCCGCATTGCCAGGGATACACCCGGCCGCCAGTTTCGAACTTTGTCCAGTAGTAGAGCCTGGCTCTTCTGCGGGCTAATGGCCATTCTCCACTGTTCACTCCACCTGCCGATAGCGTCGAGCTGTCGCTGTAGTGGAGGGAAACAGTACCGAACATTTTTGTTCTGTGCCAGTATGAGGACATCGTCTGCATACTGACACGTAACAGTATGCGGTTCCACGGGTACGTCAGACATGTAGGCAGCAAAGAGCAACGGCGATAGCACGCTACCCTCCGGAACTCCAGCCGCTATGGGTCTGACCGAGGACAACTTCTCCTCCACCCGCACCCGAAAAGAGCGATCCCGAAGGAAGCTACCAATCAGGGTGAGGTAGGGGGGAGGGATTTCAGCCTCTCTGAGTTTGTACAGTAACCCCTGGTGCCATGTGGTTGCAAAGGCTTTTTCTACATCCAGAAGCACCGCGACTGTTTTGAAGTTTTCCTGGAAACCCAGGGCAACCTTCTCAATCAGCCGCAGCAGCTGTAGTGTAGTGGAATGTCCATGACGGAAACCGAACTGATGATCCGGGTTAAGTTGCCTTCCCTCGAAGAGAGGAGTGAGGCGGGATAGGAATAATCGTTCAAAGATTTTTGAAACGATGGGTAATAGGCTTATGGAACGGTAATTGGAAGGGAAAACCGGGTCCTTGCCGGGCTTCAAAATGCAGACCACCCTCGCCTCCTTCCAACGAGTAGGAAAGTGACGAAGCTGCAGACATGCATTATAAATCCTCGTCAGGTGGACTACGGCCTTTCGGGGAAGGTGCTGGAGCATGGGCGCCGTGACGCCATCATGCCCAGGGGATTTGCCAGGTTTTAATCTTCTGATTTCAGAAGCTACCTGTCTTGGGGTGACTAAGGGGATTTGGATCTCTGCGCGTGGCGGCGGTGGTGCCTCATAGAGGTAATCTACCGTCGCCTCCACGAGTTCAGTAAAGTCTTCGTCCTGGACATCTTCCCGGGGTTCGAATTGGGACTCTAGATGGTCTGCGAAAGCCGTGGCTTTCTCTTGGGGCTCAAAAGAGAGTCTCCCGCGAGTGCCGTGTAGAGGATGCTGATGAGTGTTTTTGTCTTTTCTAAGGGACCTAATTATCCGCCATGGTTGTTTCTCGGTGAGGTCTACATTTGCCATCGTGTTTTCCCAGGCTGTTTTGCGGTGTAAACGCAACAGGCGTCGTGCCAGGGACTTGAACCGCTGGTAAACGGCCTGTATCCTGGGATGGCGGAAACGCTGCCAGAGCCTTCGGACAGTTGCTTTGGCTTTGATCAACTGAGTTCGATGGGAATGGTACGAGGGTTAGGTATGTCGGATGGAATGCGGTGCGTGTGGGCACGCACCACGTCCCGGATGTGTTGGGAGAATGCCGTGGCTGCCGCCTCCAGTGTATCAATAGAATCGACACGCGGACGCGGGTCCACAGACTGGTTGAGTTCAAGGATGGCTGCATCCCAGTCGACCTCATATGTCCAGTCTGGAGTGACCAGAGCTGGCAGGTCAATGTTGGAATCCACCAAGACAGGGTCATGGTCGGAGTCCAATTCATTGACCGCTGAGAGGTCTAGATGAAAAGGAATGTTTTTGGTGATCATGATATCGAGCACATCTGGCCTCCCTCGGGCCGGATGGAACGTAGGTCCTCTCGGTCCATGCGCAAGAATGCTTGGGTTACCGCTGATCAGGCGGTAGAGCCCTCGCCCCTTGGCATTGGTAACGCGGCTATGCCAATGTGCATGCTTAGCGTTGAGGTCGCCTGCGATGCAAACCGCAGGATGCAGGTTCAGGAGGGTGTTAATATCAGCTTCGTAGAAGCGGTTATCAGGAGGGTCGTATACCACTACCAACACCGTATCCACCCCGCCAATGGCAAGCCTAATGGCACAGGCCTCCACGTGTTGTAGTGGTGGGATAGGGAAGGATGTATGAGTGATGTGGTTCTTGATGAAAATGGCTGTACCGCCCCCCGGTCGGCCGACCCGATCAGACCGATGGGTGACGTAACTCGGCAGTGAGAAGTTGGTTGCAGCATCCAAGTGGGTTTCGCAGACCATCAGAATGTCAATTCCATACGACTGCACAAACTCAGCGAGGCTTGGGTAATGGCCCCTTATGCCATTTGCGTTCCAGAACGCAGCCCTGAATGGTCTCCGGACAAGTCTGGAGGCCATTACTTGGCTGAGTTAGGGAACAGCTGGGCCAAGGTTTGGACCAGTAGGGCATGCTTCTGCATGGGGCTCAGGTTAGGGCTTTCGTATTGCAGCTTGAATTTCCGAAGTGCAGGCAAGATTCGGTTTATTATGTTGTTGAACCACAGGGTTAGGTCCTGAAATTCCTCCAGGTCCGCCTGCGAGAGCGTTCCCCCTAATGCAGGGGGGGTCATGGGTACAGTGGGGACCACAGGTGCCACCTGTGGGCCGGCTGTAACAGCAGTATCCCTTGGTGCCAGAGCTGCCTCAGTGGACTGCTCTGCCGGCGCCTTGGGAGGCTGTTGAGGAGCTGTGCTTGCTCTCTCCGCGGCTTGACGCTTGCTCTTGTGTTTCCTTCGCCGCTTGGGTTTAGGAGGAGCATTGGCCACAACAGACTCCTCTGTATGGCCTGGAGGTGGTGCCAAGACTTCAGTCGTGGCAGGGGCAGGTACTATTGCCTGGGCCTTGGCCTGGGCCAGTGTCTTTTCTGCCCTATTAAGGGCGTGAGAGAAGGAAACGCCGGGGCGGACCTCTGCCGCTTCCGCGCGTCCCTTGCGACGGCTATCTATAATTTTCAGGCGCGTCGCGCATCCTTAGTAGACACTGCAGTGCGCGCCTTTGCAGTTGACACATTCCCTGTCCGTATCCGGCTTAGGGCAGTCCTGCACTCTGTGGGTTCCACCACATCGCAGACATGCAAGCGGGCGCTCACATGCCATGCTGGAATGGTGAAATCCCAGGCAATTGCGACACTGCACGGGACCCTCCTTGCCGTAAAAGCGTTCCACCTTTACGGCAGTGTAGATTAGGTGACGCACAGTGTCGATTGGCTGAACTTGTTGGTCGCGCACTTTGTCCACCACGACCAGAAACAGTGGCATGGGCACCTTTTCAGGTCCACTGTCGGAGACAATAGTCTTCTTCAACTGGGCCACTGTTGCTGTAATGTCATGTTCTTCGAGGAGTGCCAGCCTGACTTCCTCGGTAGAGCAGTCGGAGGCAAGGCCTCTGATTATTCGCCTTTCCACGTGAGGACGTGTGGGCGAATAACTGTAAAACGGGATTTTTAATTCCCGAAGTACAGCCTTGGCTGCCTCAAAATCCTCGAGTGAGGAGGTCTTGATGTTTACTTTCCGTGGCCTCCTTATTGCCTCAAAGCGTCTTTTCAGGCGCGAAGCTAGGAGCCGCATGGTTTTTGTATGCTCCTTGAAAGCATCCGCTACTATTGGCGGTATTTTCTCCCCCCCCCCCCTTTGGTTGGGGGTTGGGTTGTATCCTGTGGTTGTTGCTGCTGAGAGCCCGTGGAGTTACGCCTGCTCCGGCGTCCCTTCAGCTCAGTGAAGCCCTCAGTGTCAGTTTCCATATCTGCCTCTGAGTCAGAGGGAGAGAAAGGATGATAGGAAACCAGTGGTGGTGACTCACTATCTGTGACCTGTCGCGGGACAGAACACTTGCGCTTTTTACGCGCAGGTGGTACCGCCTCGGGGACAGAGATGCATGAAGATGATGTAGTTGGTCCGTCGGTCAGCACGGTTACCCTCCGGCTGCTTGCAGAGGACCGGACCCCCTCCTTAGAGGAGGAGGCGCCTGGGCAAGCCATTACGGCTTGAGGTGTTGGACCAGGGGTCCTCACCTTTGGCTGCAGCCTTGCAAGCCCGTAGTCACGTGGTCCGTCAGTCAGTTTGTCTGAGTCGGGAATGGTGATGGAAGAGAAGGGGTATAGTTACCTGGCTCCGCTATGTACCAGCACGCACCCCTCCGAGAGCAGGATCGGTGTCGAAGAAGCGCAAGTGATGATTGGTGCGACACGCTACCGTTTGCTGTCAAACGTCTTGCAGCGTGCCGCGAAACTGTGCTTTCACCTGACTAGGCGCGTAGTTTTTTTTTTTTTTTTTTTTTTTTTGCTCCACCACCACGTCGCCGCGGTCGTTCTCCCGCTTATGCCCCTGAAGAGAGGATCAAGCACTCCAAGCTCCCAATGGTCCCGCAGAATCGAGGTGTAGACGCTACGAGCTCCAATCATGGACGAATCTAGCGCCCGAGCTACCCGAGCCAATCAGAGAAGACCCCTCCGTGTATGAATTCCGCATCCCAGACAGTCAACGCCTCAGACGCAACTGTACCTTCACCAAGAAGACTTCGACCACGCCACCGATGATGTCCACCGCAGTAGTGGGCGAAACGTCTGGACCAAGTTATTCCAGCAGACCACGGCAAATCAGCCCGAAAGACTCTTTTAGAATTTCGAACACCGGCCGTGAAAGCCTACGCCTACGCCTACTCATATCATTATATTATTTATAAAATTACAAATGTTGAAACTTTTATGTTTAAAATTGTTGAAATGAGGCACAGTTAATTACATGAACTGCAATTTAGAGTTTTTTCTTGGCGAATGCCATTGAACACTTATGTTCCAAAAATCAGTCAGGATGGTGCCCCTTTTCACAATTTTTACACACAGTTCTTGATCACTTCCTCTTCCCATCACTCCAAGAACACACATAGTATTCTCTTTCTTTGGTTCCACTCAGTTTTTGTAAATTTGGCCCCAAATGTTCACCTTGAAGTTTAGAAATCCCTGGCACAATTGCTTTCTGCTGTAGCCAGTCACTGGTAAATGCTTGTATTATTGACACTGTCAATTAAAATTTGCCATTCTGTAATGTTCATCAAGCAAAATCCATGAGATATCACTATATACCGGGTAGAAACATAAAATACTAAGTTTCATTTCGGTAGGTTTAACAGTGTAAGTTTTCCGGTAGTGTAAATGGCAACGCTGTACTCTCTTCGGACACGCCATGTTAACAAAACACCTGACTGGCGCGGCGCGTGCCTCGCAGTCAACACTGGCACAGCCCAGCGAGTTGTGTTGAATCCGACCGGCGTGTGGCATCAGATATAAACAGAACACTACAGTGAAGCGGTCACAATCGGCTAAAAGCTGCGAATGTAACTGAAATGACGCGTTCGTTCAAGTAATAATGAAGATGCAGTTTTCCATAGTTAAGACAGCAGAAGAATGAATGAATCAATCAATCAAAACCACGTATTTTAGGGTAAAACAATGCTGACATAAAGGGATACAGATTTTCTTAATAGTGGTTCCTCCTCCTCCCCCTCCTCCCCCTCCCCCTGACCTTATAATAAGAAATTATTATTGATATCAATATTATCATTATTATCATCATTATTATCCGTCACGAGCTAAACCAACAGTAATTGCCTTTAATACTCAAGTAGAAGTCTTCCCCTTCATTTTTCTAAAACAATTGCGCTCTTCTGTGTGTTATCGGGCTGAAATAAAACTAATGATCTCGTCATAAATGACAGCTGTGGTTTCGAAAGCGCCTAAATATGGAGAAAAGCAAAATGAAATTGTTCTCTGTAAGTAAACCGGTGTGACAGTAAAAGTACCTTAAAAGAAGGTATACCTACATAATTGGGAGTTTCTCTAGACATATGACAAACCAAATTCGTATTTAATACGGACTGAAGTACAGTTAATGTACTCTAAAAGATAATGCTACGTTTACAAGTACTGTTTAACAAAGAACACAAGTACCAGTCAGCATTTTGAAATTAATTCCATAACCCTGTCTAAATAAGCACTTTACAACAAGAAATACTGAAAATGTGTCATTGGTGCCGATTATGTGGTGTTTATTTAGGTTTTATTATTACGTTCTTAATATTACGTTCTTAGTATTATGTTCTTAATATTGAGTCGTATTTCAGTTCACAAGAGGTGATATTATTTTTATGTTGTTTTTCTTCGTGTTTTTTTTTTTTTTTTTTTTTTTTTTTTTTGAAAAGAAGAGTTGGAGATAAAGAGTGGCTTCTTTTAATAGATAAGGGATGATGGGAATGGGAACATCGGCCTTTATTTACGTGGTCTCAATGTTATGTTTATTTTATTTTGCCTATTTTTGTATCTATTTATTTTTTATTCTTAAGAGTTTTCCCCTTAAATTAGTAGCACCATGTCTAAGTACTCCCTTGATGTAAAGGGATTAATGGTCACAAGGCAAATTCTTTCGTATTGCAGACAATAATTGTACTTTACCCCTTCCCTTTCCTTCCACCCCCCCCTTCACCCTGCAAGCAACCGGACAACCGAAACTGCCTTTCGTGTGGCCCACGACGTTGCCATATTTCGCGTAGAAATTAAACTTTGCATGACACTTTAACATTAAATTGTGGCTAAATTCATTCGAATTAAGATTCAAAACCATTACAACCTTGTTTACATTATGTTTGCGCAACAGTTAGTCAAATAATAAACCATTTCTATCCATGCGTCAAGAAGCTAGATGGATCCAAATGTTTGACACAAATTATTTTTTTCGGCGAAACGGTTCTTTATTGACAAAATTTGTATTGGACATACATATTTGTTACACTCATGTAGAATCCCTGGTTAACGTGTGGCCGAAGCAATACCTTCCATCCTGTATAGAACAAATAATGAAGCTGTGGACACAACAAGCTACAACACGTGTTTACCGCTCTCTCCTTCTAGCGCGCTAAAATGGCCGACGCGTGACCTCACAATGAAAACTGCAGGAAATGCAAAGATTAACGATGATACCCACACAGTTTACATATTAGATTAGATAGAGGTGGACATATACGCCATCTGTTGCAGAATTTGTGAATTATTTGAACCGAAAACCAACCTCGGTGGATCAGATCGGATCGGATCGGATCGGATCGGATCGGATCATGGCATTATTCAAAGGCAACTGGCACTAGATCTCATTGGATGTTGGCAACTGTGGCAGTCATTTTAGGTCACACCCCGAATTCACCGTTTTCTGTTATATTTAATTTTATTATATAATAATTTAAGAATTGTTAAGAACGAGCGTTAAATTTTATATATATATAATAAATGTTAGGTAAAACAGCTCTCATTTATATTTAAGTATGATATGAATAAACAGCATGGCAATGTCCGGATATTACAGCTTTTGTGGTTCAAACAAATGATGAACCCAGACTGTTACAACATTTTCACCTACCGACGGATAACAACAGTTAGCAACAGGGATTAAATTATAGAGAAGGAGAATTAATATAGTTAAAGAATATATGTAATGAAAGAACGAGAGCTTTTCTACCTAATTCAGTTGAAGAAGACCAATTATTGTACAGCAGCATTATTAATAAAATTTTATTGAAGTGAATAAAAATGATCTACGAAAGAAAGTCTTGTCATTTCCAAGCGACTTCCCTGCACCCGCAGGTCTCATCGGATAGAGCCGGCTAGGCGAACCGAGCCAAGCCGAGCCGAGCCAAGCCGAGCCAAGCCGAGCCGAGCCGAGCCGAACCGAGCCGAGCCGAGCCGAGCCGAACCGAGCCGAGCCGAGCCGAGCCGAGCCGAGCCGAGCCGAGCCGAGCCGAGCCGAGCCAAGAAGGAAGAGATTAATGCGACCGCTGCACAGCCAAAGGCTTAATGCAGATACACATTTGCACAAATTGTTTTATTACACATTTTCCAGTCGGATATGTCTTTTTGCACATCCAGGACAAACAAATAAAAAAACAAACGAATAACGACTTCCTATTTCAGAATAGTTGAAGTATTGAAAAACTCAAACAAATACCAAGAAATATTTCGGAAACGCTTCACACCGTAAAACACAGTTTACCAGTTATACGAAAGTCATCGAGAATGAAGAGAAAATTAAAAAATATTAAATATATAGTGTGCTTGAGCCCAAGTTGTTGGAGCCGTTTTTCAGACAATCAACATTTTCAAAAAGTGTTCCATATAGCAAATCTGGAGTGTGGCAATTTTAACATTTTCTTTCACATCCTTGCAAGGTGAAGTTAAATATCACCATAACTTGGCTTTTTAATCAACTTTGCGTTTTTGAGTTACGATGTTCATCCAGAAACTTATACAGACTATGCTTTTTACTTTCTCTATTGATAAGTAGAAGGAAGGAAGTATTGAATTCCACCCAAAAATTCCATGTCGAGATTTCACCGGAAATATACGTTTTGAGAGCCCCTGAATAAAAAAAAAGGCATTTTTAGAAAAAGGTACCTGTGTGTGTGTCAGCCTGTGTGTCAGCCTGTGTGTCAGCCTGTGTGTCTGTCAGTCTGTGTGTCAGCCTGTGTGTTAGCCTGTGTGTCTGTCAGTCTGTGTGTCAGCCTGTGTGTCAGCCTGTGTGTCAGCCTGTGTGTCTGTCAGTCTGTGTGTCAGCCTGTGTGTTAGCCTGTGTGTCTGTCAGTCTGTGTGTTAGTCTGTGTCTGTGGACAGCATAACTCAAAAACGAAAACTCGGTTGAAAACCAAAGTTGGTGTTTAAGTTTAATGTCTTTCAAGGATGCGACATGAAGATTTTGAAGAAAATAGCCCCGCCCTAAACTACCCTTTACATGGAAATTTTTTCGAAGATTTTTATTTTCTTGAAAATGGCTCTTAACGATTTTGATTAAAATGCCATATGTTTAAGATATTTGTATGATAAATGAAATGTATATTTTGAATTTTCTAGCTATAGCCTATGTAGTCCTGTTTACTTTGGATAACTTTTGTATAACTCGTAAACCGTAAGAGATAGACAAAATCTTAGCACACAAAAAATGTAGATCTCGCTAAAACATACAATTTTATGACCGAATAATTTTTTTTGTAGAGTGAACCATTTCGGAGATATTCCTTGTTATGTGTGCGAGTTTCGGAAAACTCGAAACTTTCGTGAAATGGAATACCGTTGTTCATATTTTATGTTACGTGTGCAAAGAGAACGGAATCGCAAAGCTTTAAAAGATTAGACTATCGCTCAAAGTCTACTGTATTTCCATATTCCCCTTGTACCTATCAGGAAATAAGCAATAAGATAAGTTACTACAAATCTCAACCAACACAAAGAAGATATAGGAATAAGGGTTTGTAAGTATGGTTAGTACAAAAGTAGAGAAAGGCATGTGAGTGTAACACATGAGATATCTGTATTAACATGAAGATATAGTAATAAGAGTTTGTAAGAATGGTTAGTACAAGAGTAGAGAAAGTCATGTGAATGTAACACATCAGATATCTGTATTAACATGAAGATATAGTAATAAGAGTTTGTAAGAATGGTTAGTACAAGAGTAGAGAAAGTCATGTGAGTGTAACACATCAGATATCTGTATTAACATGAAGATATAGTAATAAGAGTTTGTAAGTATGGTTAGTACAAGAGTAGAGAAAGTCATGTGAGTGCAACACATCAGATATCTGTATTAACATGAAGAAGATATAGTAATAAGAGTTTGTAAGTATGGTTAGTACAAGAGTAGAGAAAGTCATATGAGTGTAACACATCAGATATCTGTATTAACATGAAGATATAGTAATAAGAGTTTGTAAGTATGGTTAGTACAAGAGTAGAGAAAGTCATGTGAGTGTAACACATCAGATATCTGTATTAACATGAAGATATAGTAATAAGAGTTTGTAAGAATGGTTAGTACAAGAGTAGAGAAAGGCATGTGAGTGTAACACATCAGATATCTGTATTAACATGAAGATATAGTAATAAGAGTTTGTAAGAATGGTTAGTACAAGAGTAGAGAAAGGCATGTGAGTGTAACACATCAGATATCTGTATTAACATGAAGATATAGTAATAAGAGTTTGTAAGAATGGTTAGTACAAGAGTAGAGAAAGTCATGTGAGTGTAACACATCAGATATCTGTATTAACATGAAGAAGATATAGTAATAAGAGTTTGTAAGTATGGTTGGTACAAGAGTAGAGAAAGTCATATGAGTGCAACACATCAGATATCTGTATTAACATGAAGAAGATATAGTAATAAGAGTTTGTAAGTATGGTTAGTACAAGAGTAGAGAAAGTCATGTGAGTACAACACATCAGATATCTGTATTAACATGAAGAAGATATAGTAATAAGAGTTTGTAAGTATGGTTAGTGCAAGAGTAGAGAAAGTCATGTGAGTGTAACACATCAGATATCTGTATTAACATGAAGAAGATATAGTAATAAGGGTTTGTAAGTATGGTTAGTACAAGAGTAGAGAAAGTAATGTGAGTGTAACACATCAGATATCTGTATTAACATGAAGAAGATACAGTAATAAGAGTTTGTAAGTATGGTTAGTACAAGAGTAGAGAAAGTCATGTGAGTGCAACACATCAGATATCTGTATTAACATGAAGAAGATATAGTAATAAGAGTTTGTAAGAATGGTTAGTACAAGAGTAGAGAAAGTCATGTGAGTACAACACATCAGGCATTTTAAAGAAGAGCTTTTTGTATTCAGGCACTCTCAAAAGATGTATTTGCAATGAAACATGGATGTTGAATGCAGTAGTTACTACAGGTAGGCAGAGAAACTCACCTTCCAGTTGACACACGGGAACAGCATCGCCAGCAGGAACACTCCCAACAGAGGCCCACTCGTAGCTGACGTCATCAACATGTAGGACTCGATCACGTTGGAAAGGGAGGCCACGGCGAAGGCAATGCCCATTATTATCAGGCCGTACAGCGAACCTGCAAGCCACATCCACATTACACACGCCCTGTATCCAAAACAAATTACACTTTTCAAAAACTAACAAAAACTAGCGTTTATAACAAACCGAACTAAAAAGTAAAAAATAATTTTTAAATATGAAGAATTTGTTCTTAATGTATTTTATTGCAAAAAAGCGTAGAGTGCTTTTTAGCTATTTTAATGGCATCTTTGCTTTTGTAAATAGCTGCCTGCCAATTAATACTTCACGTCATATACCTACCCTACCCCACCCCACGCTTTTGTACAATCAAATACATTAACAACAAATTCTTCATACTTAAAAATTATGTTCTATTTTTAGTTCGGTTTGTTATAAAAGTGTGTTTTTGTTAGTGCTTTAAAACTATAATTTATTTTTAATCTATTGGTCTCAAATATTTCTATTCAATTCTTTCAGATCTTTCAATTTGAAATCTATTAGAAATTTGGGAGTTCGAAATATGTTTCATATATATATATATTTTTTTTTTTTTTTGAAAATTTTCAAATCAGCTCCTTTTTTTAACAGTATTAGATTACACTTACTGTTTTAACTACACTATCAGCTGTTGTGGACTCCCTGGTCCTGAGTAAACTTCGAGCCACATTCCTCCCCCCACCCCCCAAAATCTCGTGTCCCTCTCAGGTCCTTCCTCTGTCCAGTGTAACTTGTGTCCATTTCTGAACTTCCAGTTGTTGTGGATGTCTTGCCTCTGTGTGAACTCAGGTTCTTTCTCTGTCCAGTGTAACTTGTGTCCATTTCTGAACTTCCAGTTGTTGTGGATGTCTTGCCTCTGTGTGAACTCAGGTTGTTTCTCTGTCCAGTGTAACTTGTGTCCATTTCTGAACTGCCAGTTGTTGTGGATGTCTTGGCCCTGTGTGAACTCAGGTTCTTTCTCTGTCCAGTGTAACTTGTGTCCATTTCTGAACTGCCAGTTGTTGTGGATGTCTTGGCCCTGTGTGAACTCAGGTTCTTTCTCTGTCCAGTGTAACTTGTGTCTATTTCTGAACTTCCAGTTGTTGTGGATGTCTTGGCCCTGTGTGAACTCAGGTTCTTTCTCTGTCGAGTGTAACTTGTGTCTATTTCTGAACTTCCAGTTGTTGTGGATGTCTTGCTCCTGTGTGAACTCAGGTTCTTTCTCTGTCCAGTGTAACTTGTGTCTATTTCTGAACTTCCAGTTGTTGTGGATGTCTTGGCCCTGTGTGAACTCAGGTTCTTTCTCTGTCGAGTGTAACTTGTGTCTATTTCTGAACTTCCAGTTGTTGTGGATGTCTTGGCCCTGTGTGAACTCCGATCCGTGATATTTCCCCTTGGTCTCGTGTCCCTCTCAGGTCCTTCCTCTGTCCAGTGTAACTTGTGTCCATTTCTGAACAGCCAGTTGTTGTGGGGGTCTTGGCCCTGTGTGAACTCAGGTCCATTCTCTGTCCAGTGTAACTTGTGTCCATTTCTGAACTTCCAGTTGTTGTGGATGTCTTGGCCTTGTGTGAACTCCGATCCGTGATATTTCCCCTGGGTCTCGTGTCCCTCTCAGGTCCTTTCTCTGGACATCTATGTCATCCAATACACATATGTGTATTCATTTCATTAAAGCAATTTTCGGGGTGCGTGTAGAAAAGCGCCTTAGCGACATCTAAGATGTAATAACTGTACCGTTTTATATACATTTAGATTAGTCATTCTTTATCCTGACGATCCTGGTCAGGGCATTGGGACAAAGTGATATTATATTCTCATTGGTCCTTAATAGGGGTGTAAATTTTCAAGTAAATCAGTCAACTCTAGGTTGGTGAAAATTACATTGAAAGATTGTTACATTGGTAAATCTATGTTAGTAATTCTTTTTCTCCTAATGATCCTGATCAGGATATTAGGACAAAGTCACGATATTATTATTGTATTGTCGTTGGTCCCCAACATGTGCGCACATTTTCAAGTCAATCAATGTTGGTGAAAATTACGCCGAAATATTCCTTTGCGTTGATAAATTTAGCTTAGTCATTTTTTATCCTGAAGATCCTAGTTAGCGCATTAGGACAAATTCAAGATACTGTGGTATTGTCAACAATCCTTGACATGTGCGCGAATTTTCAGGTCAATCAGACGTCTCAAGTTGGTGAAAATTAGGTTACATTGTTAAATTTAGCCAAGCTGGAGAGGACATTAGGAAAAAATCATATTACTCGTATATTGTCTGCAGTCCTTGACATATTTGCAAATTATGAAGTTAATCAGACGACTCTAAGTGGGGGAAAATTACGTCGAAAGATTTCGTTATATGCATTCATACGGGTGAAGATAAAATAAACCGTGTAAAAAAGCATTTTTAGAAAAACGTGTCTGTCTCTCTCTTTCTCTGTCTCTCTCGGTCTCTGTCTCTCTCTCGGTCTGTCTCTCTCTCTCTGTCTCTGTCTCTCTGTCTCTCTCGGTCTCTGTCTCTCTGTCTCTGTCTCTCTGTCTCTGTCTCTCTGTCTCTGGCTCTCTGTCTCTGGCTCTCTGTATCTGGCTCTCTGTCTCTGGCTCTCTGTATCTGGCTCTCTGTCTCTGTCTCTCTCTGTCTCTGTCTCTGTCTCTGGCTTTCTGTATCTGGCTCTCTGTCTCTCTCGGTCTCTGTCTCTCTCTCGGTCTGTCTCTGTCTCTCTGTCTCTCTCGGTCTCTGTCTCTCTGTCTCTGGCTCTCTGTATCTGGCTCTCTGTCTCTGGCTCTCTGTCTCTGGCTCTCTGTCTCTGGCTCTCTGTATCTGGCTCTCTGTCTCTGGCTCTCTGTATCTGGCTCTCTGTCTCTGGCTCTCTGTATCTGGCTCTCTGTCTCTGGCTCTCTGTATCTGGCTCTCTGTCTCTGGCTCTCTGTATCTGGCTCTCTGTCTCTGGCTCTCTGTATCTGGCTCTCTGTCTCTGGCTCTCTGTATCTGGCTCTCTGTCTCTGTCTCTCTCTGTCTCTGTCTCTGTCTCTGGCTTTCTGTATCTGGCTCTCTGTCTCTCTCGGTCTCTGTCTCTCTCTCGGTCTGTCTCTCTCTCTCTGTCTCTGTCTCTCTGTCTCTCTCGGTCTCTGTCTCTCTGTCTCTGTCTCTCTGTCTCTGGCTCTCTGTATCTGGCTCTCTGTCTCTGTCTCTCTCGGTCTCTGTCTCTCTGTCTCTGTCTCTCTGTCTCTGGCTCTCTGTCTCTGGCTCTCTGTATCTGGCTCTCTGTCTCTGGCTCTCTGTATCTGTCTCTCTCGGTCTCTGTCTCTCTGTCTCTGGCTCTCTGTATCTGGCTCTCTGTCTCTGGCTCTCTGTATCTGGCTCTCTGTCTCTCTGTGTCTCTGTCTCTGGCTCTCTGTCTCTCTGGCTCTCTGTCTCTGGCTCTCTGTATCTGGCTCTGTCTCTGTCTCTCTCTGTCTCTGGCTCTCTGTATCTGGCTCTCTCTCTGTCTCTCTGGCTCTCTGTCTATCTGTCTCTCTGTCTCTCTGTCTCTCTCTGTCTCTGGCTCTCTGTCTCTGGCTCTCTGTATCTGGCTCTGTCTCTCTGGCTCTCTGTGTCTGGCTCTCTGTATCTGGCTCTCTGTCTCTCTGGCTCTCTGTATCTGGCTCTGTCTCTCTATCTCTCTCTGTCTCTGGCTCTCTGTATCTGTCTGTCTCTCTGTCTGTCTCTGTCTGTCTCTGTCTCTGGCTCTCTGTATCTCTCTGTCTCTCTGTCTGTCTCTGTCTCTGGCTCTCTGTATCTGGCTCTGTCTCTCTGTCTCTGTCTCTGGCTCTCTGTATCTGGCTCTGTCTCTCTGGCTCTCTGTGTCTGGCTCTCTGTATCTGGCTCTCTGTCTCTCTGTCTCTCTCTGTCTCTGGCTCTCTGTGTCTGGCTCTGGCTCTCTGGCTCTCTGTGTCTCTGTCTCATTTAGATTAAAATAGCATATGTTTAAGGTATTTTCATGGCAAAGGAATGTATGTGTTCAATTTTCTAAGAAGTCGTCTTCATTGTGAACGACTTTTGTACCTTGTGATTTCTTGTTTGCAAAAATTAAAGCTCAAATGCGTGTGACCTATGAACGAGTGGAACGCTATGAAGACCTGTTTCTCCAGTGCCTCAGGAAGAGACTTTAGGGACTGGTTTATCCAATGTTGAATGGCAATATTTTGGAAAACAGTAAAATAGTTTACATGGATTAGAACTAATCCTTGTTTGATTTAACAAAACGGCCCTAAGAAGGTAATAGAGTAAAGTAAAGTGCTTACCGATTGACTTGATGAAGATGAGCTGTTTGCCCTCAGTGAAGCTGCTAAATGCAGGAATTTGACTGATGAAGTCCTCCCAAGTAACAGTTGCCAGACTGTTGAGGTTAGAAACTGCAAGACTATCAGAACACAAAGTGAGTGAGTGAGTGTGTTGGGTTTAAGGGCCCGTCGACAACTTGGTCATTAGGGCCCCGAGTCCAAAAGTAAAATTACGTACGGTCAAGTGTTAAAACATCACCCATTAAAAACTAAAACTCTAAAGTTAAAATAGATAAAAGCAGCTAAAAAACTATTAAAACGTTCCATTTAAAATGCTAAAAACTAAAACTTAAAATTGCTACAAAGTAAAAAACGCTAAAACGTTAAAAAAAAAACCAAAAATAAGACAATCTAAAAAGCTAAAATCTCTTAAATAAAATAACCTTACACTTGCTTCATAAAATCAATTGTGGAACACAACCGCAACACTGTATTTACAGATACTGGGTCGTTGACTAAAACTAACCACAGTGTAAGGCCCAGGCCAATGGACTGGCGCTCACGAGCGTATCGCGGACAATCAAGAAGGACATGTGCGACGGAGATTGGAATATTACACGTCGCACAGACAGGCTCCGGATCACCACGCAAAAGGAGTCCATGCGTGGCTCGGGTATGGCCTATCCTCAGGCGGGTTAAAACCACTTCTTCCCGCCTGGAATCCCTGCAGCTGGTCTGCCAGGGTTGTACCGTGTCCTTGATTGTCCGTAATTGAGTGCCAGATAACGCTTCCCAAGATTCCTGCCAGAGAGCAAATAGATGGCGACGGAAATATTTCTGCACATCTATATAGGGGAGCGTACGGGTGAAATACTCCGGAAGGCGACATGCAGACTTTGCAGCCGCATCCGCCGCCTCGTTGCCCGGAATACCCACATGGCCTGGGATCCACGTAAAAACAAACTGGTATCCGCGAGACAGTAGCTGAGAGATCAACGTCTGGATTTTAACAACCAATGCCGAGGTGCCGATAAACAGTTGCAGGGCCTGGAGAGCGCTAAAAGAATCGGAACAGACGATAAAACTTCCAGGACCTGAACTGGAGATAAAAAGGAGGAAATAAAAGATGGCAAACAACTCGGCGGTAAATACTGAACTGGCGTCTGGTAGGCGGTACGTATGAGCGTCACCGTTGTTTATAAAGGCGCAACCCGTCGCACTACCCATCTGGGAGCCGTCGGTAAATACCGAACAGGAAGTCCGGTATCGGCCCAGTAGTTCCGTGAATAGTTGGCGAAACACGGAATGAGGGGTAGCTATCTTAGCACAGCCCAACAGCTCCAGGTCAAAGCGTGCGCGCTGGAGTTGCCAGGGAGGACATCGGCCATGTGAATGCCGCTCTACGGCTGGCAGTCGAAGGGCCTGTGCAGCAAGCAGTTCTCAAAACCGGATACCACTTGGACGGGAGATAGTTGTATTTCGCATATATCGGTGCGCAAGGTCTGGACGCAACACGGGTGGAAACGAAGGGTGACCTGGATGGGCGGCCAGCCTTGCCACGTAAGAACAAAGTAACAAAGAGTGTCGAACAGACAGTGGAGGTTCGCCAGAATCAGCATACAGACAATCGATTCTTCTGGTGCGAAAAGCCGCACACAAAGTTAACACTGTTATACACTATGTTCGTAGTACGACCGGAGGGCTCTGTGGCGATGCCAGACAGGGCGAGGACCGGGAGAGGACAGGGCGAAGACACTTCGAGGACAGGGTGAGGACCGGCGCGCTCTGTGGCGATACCAGACAGGGCGAGGACAGGGCAAGGACAGTGGGAGGACCGGCGCGCTCTGTGGCGATACCAGACAAGGCGAGGACCGGGGCGCTCTGTGGCGATACCAGACAGAGTGACTGGGTGTGTGAGTGGGTGCGTGGGTGGGTGCGTGAGTGAGTGTGTGGGTGGGTGGGTGGGTGGGTGAGTGGGTGGGTGAGTGAGTGAATGTGTGAGTGGCTGAGTGAGTGGGTGGGTGGGTGAGTTGGTGGGTGAGTGAGTGAGTGAGTGGGTGGGTGGGTGAGTGGGTGAGTGAGTGGGTGAGTGAGTGGGTGAATGAGTGAGTGAGCGGGTGAGTGAGTGGGTGGGTGGGTGGGTGGGTGAGTGAGTGGGGGGCTGAGTGAGTGGGTAAGTGAGTGGGTAAGTGAGTGGGTGAGTGAGTGGGTGATTGAGTGGGTGGGTGAGTGAGTGAGTGGGTGGGTGAGCGGGTGAGACGGTGAGTGAGTGAGAGGGTGAGTGAGTGAGAGGCTGAGTGAGTGGGTGAGTGAGTGGGTGGGTGAGTGCATGGGTGAGTGAGAGGGTGGGCGTGTGAGTGGGTGAGTGAGTGGGTGGGTGAGAGGGTGAGTGGGTGTGAGGGTGGGCGTGTGAGTGGGTGAGTGGGTGGGTGAGTGGGTGGGTGAGTGAGTAGGTGGGTGAGAGGGTGATTGGGTGGGTGAGTGAGTGGGTGGGTGAGAGTGTGATTGGCTGGGTGAAGGGTGGGTGGGTGAGAGGGTGGGCGAGTGAATGGGTGAGTGAGTGGGTGGGTGAGAGGGTGAGTGGGTGAGAGGGTTAGTGGGTGAGAGGGTGGGCGAGTGAGTGGGTGAGTGAGTGGGTGAGTGAGTGAGTGGGTGAGAGAGTGTGGGGGTGAGAGGGTGAGTGGGTGCGAGGGTGAGTGAGTGAGAGGGTGAGTGAGTGGGTGGGTGAGTGAGTGGGTGAGAGGGTGAGTGGGTGAGAGGGTGAGTGAGTGAGAGGGTGAGTGAGTGAGTGGGTGAGTGAGTGAGTGGGTGCGAGGGTGAGTGGGTGAGAGGGTGAGTGGGTGAGAGGGTGAGTGAGTGAGTGGGTGAGAGGGTGAGTGAGTGGGTGAGTGGGTGAGTGAGTGAGTGAGTGGGTGCGAGGGTGAGGGGGTGAGAGGGTGAGTGAGTGGGTGAGTGAGTGAGTGGGTGAGTGGGTGAGAGGGTGAGTGAGTGAGTGGGTGGGTGAGTGAGTGGGTGCGAGGGTGAGTGAGTGAGAGGGTGAGTGAGTGAGTGGGTGAGAGTGTGGGCGAGTCAGTGGGTGGGTGAGAGGGTGGGTGGGTGAGTGAGAGTGTGAGAGGGTGAGTGAGTGGGTGAGAGGGTGAGTGGGTGGGTGAGAGTGTGAGAGGGTGAGTGAGTGGGTGAGAGGGTGAGTGAATGGGTGGGTGAGATGAGTGGGTGAGAGGGTGGGTGAGAGGGTGAGTGTTTAACGCCCGCTTTTACTACTACGGCACCGCAGGCGGTGACACTGATGATACATGGAATGAAGATGGAGCACCGGTGGAATGAGATGGCGGGGAAAACCGGAGCACCCGGAGAAAACCTGCCCTGACGCCCCTTCGTCCATCACGAATACCACATGCGGGTCCCTGGGATCGAGCCCGGGCCGCCTAGGTGGTAGGCGAGCGCGCTAACCGCTCGGCCACGGCGCCGCCGTGTGAGTGGGTGAGTGGGTGAGTGGGTGACAGGGTGAGTGAGAGGGTGAGTGAGTGGGTGAGAGGGTGAGTGGGTCAGAGGGCGAGTGTGTGAGAGGGTGAGAAAGTGAGTGGGTGAGAGGGTGAGTGTGTGAGAGGGTGAGAGGGTGAGTGAGAGGGTGAGAAGGTGAGTGGGTGAGTGCGTAAGTGTGTGAGAGGGTGAGAAGGTGAGTGGGTGAGTAGGTGAGTGTGGGTATGTGAGAGGGAGAGAAGGTGAGTGGGTGAGCGGGTGAGTGAGTGGGTGAGAGGGTGAGTGAGTGGGTGGGTGAGAGGGTGCGTGAGTGGGTGAGCGGGTGTGAGGGTGGGTGAGTGGGTGTGAGGGTGAGTGAGAGGGTGGGTGAGTGGGTGTGAGGGTGAGTGAGTGGCTGAGTGAGTGGGTGAGAGGGTGCGTGAGTGGGTGAGCGGGTGAGTGAGTGGGTGAGAGGGTGAGTGAGTGGGTGGGTGAGTGGGTAAGTGAGTGGGTGAGAAGGTGCGTGAGTGGGTGGGTGAGTGGGTAAGTGAGTGGGTGAGAGGGTGCGTGAGTGGGTGAGCGGGTGAGTGGGTGAGAGGGTGAGTGAGTGGGTGGGTGAGTGGGTAAGTGAGTGGGTGAGAGGGTGCGTGAGTGGGTGAGCGGGTGTGAGGGTGGGTGAGTGGGTGTGAGGGTGAGTGAGAGGGTGGGTGAGTGGGTGTGAGGGTGAGTGAGAGGGTGGGTGAGTGGGTGTGAGGGTGAGTGAGTGGCTGAGTGAGTGGGTGAGAGGGTGCGTGAGTGGGTGAGAGGGTGGTTGAGTGAGTGGGTGAGAAGGAGAGTGGGTGAGAGGGTGAGTGGGTGAGAAGGTGAGTGGGTAAGAGGGTGAGTGGGTGAGAAGGTGAGTGGCTGAGTGAGTGGGTGAGAGGGTGCGTGAGTGGGTGAGAGGGTGGGTGAGTGGGTGTGAGGGTGCCTGAGTGGGTGAGCGGGTGAGTGAGTGGGTGAGAGGGTGAGTGAGTGGGTGGGTGAGTGGGTAAGTGAGTGGGTGAGAGGGTGCGTGAGTGGGTGAGAGGGTGGTTGAGTGAGTGGGTGAGAAGGAGAGTGGGTGAGAGGGTGAGTGGGTGAGAAGGTGAGTGGGTGAGAGTGTGAGTGGGTGAGAGGGTGAGTGGGTGAGAGAGTGAGTTGGTGGGAGCGTGAGTGGGTGAGAGGGTGAGTGGGTGTGTGGTTGAGAGGGTGAGTGCGTATGAGGGTGAGTGGGTGAGAGAGTGAGTGGGTGAGAGGGTGAGTGGGTGAGAAGGTGAGTGGGTGAGAAGGTGAGAGGGTGAGAAGGTGAGAGGGTGAGTGGGTGAGTGAGTGGGTGAGTGAGTGGCTGTGTGGGTGAGTCAGTGGGTGAGTGAGTGGAAGAGTGGGTGAGAGGGTGAGTGGGTGAGTGAGTGGGTGAGTGAGTGGCTGTGTGGGTGAGTGGGTCAGTGTGTAAGAGGGTGAGTGAGTGGGTGAGAGGGTGAGTGAGTGGGTGAGAGGGTGAGTGAGTGGGTGAGTGTGTGGGAGGGGGGGAAGGTTGGCGGGTGAGTGAGTGGCTGTGTGGGTGAGTGAGCGGGTGAGTGTGTGCGTGGGTGAGAAGTTGAGTGGATGAGAGAGTAGGTGAGTGGGTGATAGGGTGATTGAGTGTGTGTGAGAGGGTGAGTGAGTGGAAGAGTGGGTGAGTGGGTGAGAGGGTGAGTGGGTGAGTGGGTGAGTGAGTGGCTGTGTGGGTGAGTGAGTGGGTGAGTGTGTGAGTGGGTGAGAAGTTGAGTGGATGAGTGAGTAGGCGAGTGGGTGATAGGGTGAGTGAGTGTGTGGGTGAAAGGGTGAGTGAGTGGAAGAGTGGGTGAGTGGGTGAGTGAGTGGGTGAGTGGTGTTTGGGTGTGTGGGTGAGTGGGTGTGTGGGTGAGTGGGTGTGTGGGTGAGTGGGTGAGTGGGTGTGTGGGTGAGTGGGTGAGTGAGTGGCTGTGTGGGTGAGTCAGAGCGTGAGTGAGTGGGTGAGGTGAGCGGATGAGTGAGTAGGTGAGTGCGTGATGGGGTGAGTGAGTGTGTGGGTGATAGGGTGAGTGAGTGTGTGGGTGATAGGGTGAGTGGGTGAGTGTGTGAGAGGGTGAGAGGGTGAGTGAGTGGGTGAGAGGGTGAGTGAGTGGGTGAGTGGTGTTTGGGTGTGTGGGTGAGTGGGTGTGTGGGTGAGTGGGTGAGTGAGTGGCTGTGTGGGTGAGTCAGAGCGTGAGTGAGTGGGTGAGGTGAGTGGATGAGTGAGTAGGTGAGTGCGTGATGGGGTGAGTGAGTGTGTGGGTGATAGGGTGAGTGAGTGTGTGGGTGATAGGGTGAGTGGGTGAGAGGGTGAGAGGGTGAGTGAGTGGGTGAGTGTGTGAGAGGGTGAGTGAGTGGGTGAGTGGTGTTTGGGTGTGTGGGTGAGTGGGTGATTGCGTGAGTGGAGTTTAAGTGCCCGTTGGCAACTAGGTCTTTTGGGCCTAATTAGGCAAGGATTGAGGCCATCTTGTTCCCCTGACCTATCTGCATGCAAGTTCTATTTATGTGTAACGTTAAAGAATAAAGCGTATACAAGAAATACGTTCGTATTACAAGAACTGAAGGACAACATCACGAGAGAAATATCCGCAATCAGTCAACATCAACTGTTGTGAGTAAACCACAATTGTTTTCAGAGATATAAGGAATGTGTTCACCTTGAAGGTCATCTATTTCAACATGTGTTGTGATTCAGGTAAGTGTAATGAAAGTTAGTACAGTTGTTAGTGTTTCATACCCGTGACTTGCCGGTCCTTTACGTGCGCGCCGGTTCTCGCCCGGTCCGGTGCCGCTGTGGGGCCGTCCAGTCGAACTACGAGTACAAACGAACGCACTGTAGTATTTTCACTCTGACTCAACACTCCTCTGTTCTATAGTAGGCACGAGAACCCTTTTTATTATTACCTATTTTACTTTTAATAGTGGCACTCCCTAATGTATCCCTCTCAAGAAATTACGATACGAGATATCACTGGAAATCCATGTTTTGAGACCTCTGAGACCAAGAAAAAGCATATTTTGAATAAGTGTGTGCGTGTGCTCGTGAGCGAGTGCATGCGTGTGTGCGAGCGGTTAAGCGTGTGCGTGAGCGCGTGTTCGTTTGCGCGTGTGCGTGAGTGTGAGCGTGTGCGTGAGTCAGCGTGTGCGTACGTGTGCGTGAGCGTGTGCGTGAGCGCGTGTGCTTTTGCGCGTGTGCGTGAGCGCGTGAGTGAGCGTGAGCGTGTGCGTGTGAGTGAGCGTGTGAGCGTTTGCGCGCGCGTGAGCGTGAGCGCGTTTGCTTTGGCATGAGCGCGTGAGCGTACGCACGTGTACGTGAGCGTGAGCGATTTTGTGAGCGCGTGCGTGGCCGCGTGTGCGTTCACTCGTGTGCGTGAGGGTGAGCGTGTGCGTGAGCATGAGCGCATGTGCGTGAGCGTGAGCATGAGCGCGTGTCCGTGAGCGTGAGCATGAGCGCGTGTGCGTGTGAGTGAACGTGAGCGTGAGCGTGTGCTTGTGCGCGTGTACGTGTGGGTGAGCGTGTGCGTGAGCATGAGCACGTGAGCGTGAGCATGAGCGCGTGTGCGTGTGAGTGAACGTGAGCGTGTGCTTGTGCTCGTGTGCGTGTGGGTGAGCGTGTGCGTGAGCATGAGCATGTGAGCGTGAGCATGAGCGCGTGTCCGTGAGCGTGAGCATGAGCGCGTGTCCGTGAGCGTGAGCATGAGCGCGTGTGCGTGTGAGTGAACGTGAGCGTGTGCTTGTGCGCGTGTACGTGTGAGTGAGCGCTTGAGCGTTAGCGCGTGTGCGTGTGAGTGAGCGTGAGCATGAGTGCGTGTACGTGTGAGTGAACGTGAGCGTGTGCTTGTGCTCGTGTGCGTGTGGGTGAGCGTGTGCGTGAGCATGAGCATGTGAGCGTGAGCATGAGCGCGTGTCCGTGAGCGTGAGCATGAGCGCGTGTCCGTGAGCGTGAGCGTGAGCATGAGCGCGTGTGCGTGTGAGTGAACGTGAGCGTGAGCGTGTGCTTGTGCGCGTGTACGTGTGAGTGAGCGCTTGAGCGTTAGCGCGTGCGCGTGTGAGTGAGCGTGAGCATGAGTGCGTGTACGTTTGAGTGAGCGCTTGAGCGTGAGCGCGTGTGCGAGAGCGTGAGCGCGTGAGTGCGTGCGCGTGTGAGTGAGCGTGTGCTTGAGCGCGTGTACGTTAGTGAGCGCTTGCGCGTGAGCGCGTGTGCGTGAACAGCATAACCCAAAAGTGAAGTCTATTGAATAGCAAACCACTTATTGAAACCAAAGTTGAGCATCTTGCAGGTATGTGACACTAAGATTTTCAAGAAATTTCCCCAACACCAAACTGCCCTATACATGAAATGTTTTTGGAAAATTTTGATTTTCTCAAAAATGGCTCCAATGATTTTTATTAAAATACCATATATTTAAGATATTCTCATAACAACTGAATTTTATGGGAGTAGTCTGTGAAGTTCTCTTCATTCTGAATGACTTGTAGACGCACAATGTTACTACACAATAAATGTAAACATTTCTATGGACGTAACCACTTCCGAGATATTCCTTCTTATTGGTTTGAATTTTCAAATACTTATCACTTTTTTAAAATTGAAATAAGTTACTCGTTTTCTATCAACAGTGTGCAACCATCACATCGTTTTGTATCTCTAAAAACACACAAACTTGTTCTCGGTAGTTTAAGAGCAGGGGAAGACAACTTCGGGCCGTGTGACGTATTTAAACGAAGAGCCAGCTTGTACGTTCGTGTGACGTCAGGCGAGAGCGGTGTATTGCTATGCTGCCTAGATCAGCGGCGCTACTTGCACGAAACTGAATGAATATGAAAAATGTTATGTTCACAACTTGCCCGGGCTGTTTAGAGAGAACCCTCTTCAGCCTAGTCTGAGGGTGTTTATTTGTTGTTTGAGGGATCTTAACGGCGTTAGTGTGAATTTTGTTTTTATTTGTGTTTTTGTTGACGTTGTGTAGTAGTTTTGTGTTTGTGTTCAGTTCCCCGTGTTTTGAGACCAGGCTTCAAGATGTAGAAACATTGTCAACTACGTTTCAGGTCTTTGCGACCCCGTATTTATGTTTCTAGCAGGTAGCAAGTTGAATTGATAAATTTACAGTGCGACGACTTGCTGAAGGACAAATATAAACACAAGGAAGACTTGGCTGATTGTTATAAGAATGTTCCTCAAACCAGATTTCTGAGGTTATATGCCCTTGTTGCACAGATATTATGTATGTTTGGTTCCACGTATGTGTGCGAACAATTCTTTTCTGTTATGAACCTTTCTAAGTCAAAATCCCGAAGCATATTGTCAGATCACAATCTTACATGCAGTCTTCGGTTACAAATGTGCCGTACATTACGCCCTAACATTGACAAACTAGTTAAAGAAAAGCGAAACGGCAAATGTCGGAATATGTCCATATATGGCATAAAGCCGAAATGTAATTATTTATAATTTGTGACTATTCCGTAATTGATACAGCATTAAAATTACGATGTCCCACATGCCATTTCCTCTTCCCCGCTGTGACGTCACACGTTCAACTGGCCTTCGTAGAGACCATGTGAGCTGAGTGAGCGACGTCACAGCAGCGATACCTGTCTTCCCCTGTTTGAGAGCTTCAAAAACATTATGTGCCATACACAGAATATCTCTTGACGCTCGTTTAATCCTATGTAGATCTGAAGTTGTTACGCTGAAGTAAAACATACATTTACGCACAATTTACAGAGAATTCTTATGCCCCAGCCAGAGACGACATTGGAATGGTGAAGCGAGGTGGTGAGTGCAACAAGAATGACCTTGAGTAGCCTGGTCAGAGTGAAAATACCATATATGTATGCTCCATACACTAGAATATACATTTTCTTTACTAAACTGGACACAAGTGCACACAAGAGTTACTTAAATAATGCATACCTAAGTCCCCCGTTGAAGAGAGTGGCCATGAACAGGCCTAACATTCCTGGTACGTAAGCGAATTTCTCCTCCACGTAGAAGGGTAAGATCTCGTCTATCTTGGAGATATATCCCAAGCTGAGAGGGTCACAGTTGGCATAACTGGCAAATATCACCATCCCGACGATCCATGTCATGCTGAACAGAATGGTTATCACTGGAATGTTGGCCATCATGGTCCTGCAAAACAACCAACATCAAGCCCATGAGAACTTACGAGAACTTACTTTGTGACCTACCAGGTGAGTGAGGGGAGAGTACTGTGTTATGTGTTAATTGAGGTTTTGACAACGGACGTTTATGGCATAAAATGATCTACAGCTTGTAAAAGTAGATGGAAGTTGGCCTTGACAATATACAGGGTGAAAGGGAAGTCATTACATTCCTTCTAATATGTGTTTCATAGAAGCATTACAAACAAAAAAGTCGAATGGCATTTTGTTCTTTTATCAGCCGATTTCAAAAAATAAATGATACTGCTAAGGTCCTTAGCGTCCAAACAGAACAAAGTGGCTAAAACAAATGAGACACTAAGCCCCTAAAACATTAAAAAGTCAACAACACAGTGCCAGCAGCCGTAAAAGTAGAGCAAAACTGGGACAAGGACCCATTAAGGGATAAATAAAATGCAATGAACACTCTACTGCACTTAAAGTATCCGCCAGCACCTCAGCAAGTGTGACAAATATAACTGGCACTGAATTAAAACGTGCCGCACCGTCGAAGGCTCTTTACAAGGAGTACAGAGCGGCGCAGCATCTGATGATAAAAGGTGACTTTGGCTAAAACGACAGTGCCCGATGACTGGTGCAGTCTCGCCCTGCTCCGATTTGCGCTTCGTGCGCACTCTGTGAGGTGGTCGAGTGTGGAGACGTTATGCTTGAAACCACTCGCACATAGTACTCCCAGACAGGGGGTACCACGATTGCGGTGGGTTACGTTAAACGCTGGCCTTAGTCGCGTGTTCGCACGCGCCGGTGGCGTGAGCCCCGACACTGACAAGGTGTATCGGGTGCGTGGATCGTCGGGGGTCTTAGTTGGAGGCCTGCCTTCGCCTCCCCGACCTTCGACTCCGGCGAGAAGAGAGATTGAGCCGACGGAAGCACCGGCCTTAGTCGCGACTGCGTTCGCGCCGGCTTCTGGCTGCCAAGGGTCGCTCTCCTCGCCCGTGTCATCGACGGACCGGGAACGTCGAGGCACCGTAAGGTTGGCCGTCCTTAGTAGCGCCTGGGTGCGCTCCGGACGTGGCGGAGTGACCTCTCGCCAATCACGGTGCATCGGTAGCCTCAGAGGCCTTGCTTCTGAGCGGCGGTGGCCTGAGCCGACGGCAGTCAAATGGCAAGCCGTACCGGCACCCGCTTCGTTAGTAAGTCTCCGGAACTGTCTGGTTCTCGGTGGCACGATCCATGCATCCCTTCGCCGACGTGTGACGTGGAGAAGGGGCTCGACTTCCACGAACGTTTCCGGCGAACTTCGGGTCCCGGGTTCAGGAGCAATCCAGCTCCCTGGTTGATCCTGCCAGTAGTCAAATGCTTGTCTCAAAGATTAAGCCATGCATGTCTCAGTGCAAGCCGAATTAAGGTGAAACCGCGAATGGCTCATTAAATCAGTTATGGTTCCTTAGATGATGCACAGTTACTTGGATAACTGTGGTAATTCTAGAGCTAATACATGCAACTCGGTCCCGACCGGCGACGGAAGGGACGCTTTTATTAGATCAAAACCAATCGGTCTTCGGGTCGTTTGTCTTGGTGACTCTGAATAAATTATGGCAGATCGCACGGCCCCCGAGCCATCACTTCCTCCCGGCGACAAGCGCGTGAGGAGGTCCTCCAGGTGACAGGGAGGGGCTTCACCTTCCTGAGTTTGTTCCCCTGAATAGTCGATCACTCCGCCGTCCAACGACAAAAGACAGAAGTGCGTAAAGTCGCGCTAAAATCAGCAGAAGGAACGTGAGAGTTAAAACCACTGCCTTCGCGGCATCAGCGGCCTCGTTTCCCGATAGGCCTACGTGTCCAGGCACCCTCAAGAAAGACACGCTAGCGCCAGCACTAGCGAGGGAATGAAGGTTACCTTGGACACGCTGCAGAGGGTGGTAGTTGTACAGCGATCTTAGGCTCGGCAAAGCACTCGAGGTATCCGAACAGGTAACCCAGCGGTGCAAGGTTTGCCGACGAATATATACTCTTAAACGAGCTTAGTAGATACCAAAAGGCTCAGCAGTAAAAATCGAGCACTGCGCTAAAAGTCTCAAGCTAAATCTCCGGCGACCATGAATAAAAGCACATCCCACTCCCCGATCGTCCTTCGAGCCATCAGTGTAGATAAAAGAGCTGTGAGCAAACTGCGTCTGAATTCCTAAAAAGGCTGAACGGAGAACCCAAGCTGGTGTCACGGACTTTGGCATGGACATTAACCCCAGATCGACGGGGGTTTGGGGTCGGAGCCATGGCGGGAATTGCGTTTCGCCTTTGCGAAACGCCACCAGTAAAGCGAGGTCCAACGTCCGAAGGAGAGAGCGAAAACGAACACCAGGAGGTTAGTCCCTCCTGGTTCCAGGGAGCTCGTTGAGTATTGGCAGTCCAAGGAGTCATTAAAGAAAGAACTAAAAGACGGATGACGCGGCAAACCAGAGAGTACATCCCATCGATGAGACAGCGGGAATTTAGCGGCTTCCGCACACAGGCTGAAAACGAGGCTCGTTGGAAAAGCGCCAATACTCAAACGGATACCACGATGATGAATGGGGTCAAGTCGTTTTAAAATCGACGGTCGAGCCGACTAATACACAATAGAACCGTAGTCAAGCTTAGATAGGACAAGAGAGCGATACAGGCTTAAAACAACTGTCCGATCGGCTCCCAAGGATGTGCCACATAAAACGCGTAAAACAGGAAGAGAACGTTCACACCTTGCCTTTAAATAGGAGATATGAGGTGACCAACTGAGCTTTCTGTCAAAAATCAATCCCAGGAATTTTGTCTCGTCTGCGTAAGGAAGTACTTCGGCACCGAGATGCAGAGAAGGTGGAAGGAAGGCCTTCCGGCGCCAAAAGTTGCGGCAGACTGTTTTCTCGGCGGAGAACTTAAAGCCGTTTTCGATACTCCAAGTGCAGAGGCAGTCGAGGCAAAGTTGGAGGCGCCGTTCTAAGAAACGAGTCCGCCGAGAACTAGAGTAAATGGCAAAGTCATCCACGAACAAGTAAGATGAAACGCCAGCGGGAACATACTCCACAATGAGATTCACTGCAATAGCAAATAGTGTACGCTGAGTACCGAGTCCTGCGGTATCCCATTCTTTCGAGTAAAAACACGGGACAAAACCGAACCCACCCGCACCCGAAACACCATATCCCGCATAAAATCGTGAATCAAAAAGGGGCAGTCAACCACGAATGCCCCGCTGATGGAGAATACGAAGAATTCCATACCTCCAGCAAGTGTCCTACGCCTTCTCTAAGTAAAAAAACACAGCAACCGTTTGGCTCTTCCGTAGAAAACTGTCCATGATATGCGTCGACAACGATACCAAGTGGTCGGCCGTGGAACGGAAACGACGAAAACCGCACTGGACGTTGGACACTGATTGTGAGATTCAAGCCACCACGTCAAGCGTCCATTAATCATGCACTCCATCACCTTGTAGAGGACACTAGTGAGGGAGATCGGACGATAGGGTAGGTGGCGATCCTTACCAGGTTTTAAGATCAGGACGATGGTGACTTCGCGCCAAGCGGACGGAAAACTACAGGTACGCCAGATGTAGTTATACATTTCTAAAAGAAACTGTTTACCGGTCTAGGACAGGTGCTGTAGCATGGAAATGTGAATACCATCCGGTCCAGGTGCGGAGGACCTGGAAGTGTCCAGGGCCCGCTCCAGTTCCGGCATGGTGAAAAAGGCGTTATAACACTCGCGGTTAGAGGAACAAAAGGAAACTCCACGAGACTCGACTCGGTGCTTGATAGTCGAAAATTCCGGGTGGTATCGTAAGGAGCTAGGAAAACTAGCAAAAGCCTCACCCAGAGCGTCAGAAACCTCCTTAGGGCAAACGAGGGCGTCATTGTTAAGCCTAAGACCGGGCATGATAGAACGTGAAACTTTGCCCGCCACACGACGGAGCTTCTCCCAAACGACAGACGACGGTGTGAAATGACTAAACGATTCCACATAATCCTCTTACTGGCCAGTACTGTGTGACGAACATTGGCAGGTAAGCGCTTGAAGGTGACAAAATTATCTAGAGTAGGGTGCCGACGAAATACCCGCAGCCCAGCACTCGTCGGACCACCAAGGGACAGGTAAACGCCGCGGGCGGACAGACGACCGAGGGACAGCACGTTCGGCAGTGGAAATAATCACAGACGTAAGGTGAGCCACCATCTGGTCACCATCGGAGGAGAGGCGGTCCTCAAAGTTAGATAAGTTGGAAAAGGGGGCCAGATTGCTTTGCGGATTTGCCAGGTAGGTACGATGGCACATAGTTGGACAGCAGGCTGATCAGGCAGCGAAAATGGTCGCTAGAGAAGGTGTCAGAGACGACATTCCACGTAAAACGATGAGCAAACTGTGCTGAACACACAGATAGGTCTAAGTGAGAAAGGGTGCCGGCAGAAAGAGAAACAAAAGTCGGTTCACCAGTGTTCAGAAGATAGATTATTGCGAGCGAAAAACTCAGTAAGGTGCGTCCCCCTTACGCAAGCCTGAGGCGATCCCCAAATAGGGTGATGGGCATTAAAATCTCCCAGCAAAAGGTAAGGCGCTGGGAGCTGGGACACGAGATTGGACAGGTCCGCAGTAGCGAAGGGGGAAGAAGGAGGCAGATAGACGGAACAGAGGGTAAAACGAAAACCGGGTAAACCCAGAGTAACCGCAACAGCTTACAGAGTAGTAGTGAGTGTGAGAGACTAGTAAAAAACGTCGTCACGTATGAGTAGCATGACACCCCCATGAGCAGGAGTACCAGGTTCCGGTGCGATGTCAAAGCACATTGGAATAAAACCGGAGAAAGTAAAGGAGTCCTGCTGGTGAAGCTTACTCTTCTGTAAGCAGATGATACTGGGACACAGAGAAGTTGTAAGTAACTGTAGATCAGCCCTCTGAGCGCGTACGCCACGTGCATTCCATTGAACGATTGACATCTGGAGGCAATGGGAGAAGCTGTTTACAAAGTTCACTTAAGCGAAGGCTGCCGTTTCAGCTTACCCTTGTGGTTCCTCGTAGGGCTTTTAGGATGAGGTTGTTCCATGGGCGCCTCGGTAAGAAGAGGCTCAGGTTCACTGGAGATCGGAGTGAGAACTTCAAACCGGTTACCTGTAGACAAGGGAGGTGAAGAACTCCGCTGAACACGACTAGCCCCTGCCTGTCCTGACAGAGTGCTCTGCGAGGTGGCGAGGGTGAAGAGGCTGAAGGAGTACCCCAGCGGTGAAGGAGCCGGAGGGTCCTTCAAGTATTCGGTGCGCTTAGATTGGGTCTTAAATTGGCGTGTGTTGGTACTTATTGTGATCTTCTTGGAACTAGCGAAGTCACAAGGACGACCTGGAGTGTGGGTAGGAGCGACTGCGGTGACCGTTAAAGGACACGTCTGGGTACCCATATCGCGCTTTGGCACCTTCTTCTTCAGGACAGAAGGCTGGTGAGCAAGATGACGTTTGCAGGCCTCGGTAAACGATAGACATTCTTTGAGACGCAGCTCTTGGATAGCTTTTTCGTCCTGAAAACGTGGAAAATCGCAAGAAGATGATGGATGGGTACCGCGACAGTTCACACAGGAAGGCCCTTCGTGAGCGTCCTTCCCACACTGAGCACAAACAGGGGTGGTAGCCTTACAAGATAACTTAGTGTGGCTAAAACTTTGACACTGAAAGCAACGCATTGGCCGTGGGATATATGGTCGAACAAGGTTATTTCATAACCAGCCTTAAGTTTGGTAGGAAGATCCAGCCGGTCAAAGGTGATGAGGGTACGGGTAGCCACCTGAGCACCATCCCTCATTGCGCGCACATGATAGACTTCCGTACGCCCTGGTACGCCAGGTAGCCCTTGATCTCCTCTTCCGTCATATCATCTGACAACTTCGTGGTGATGACGCCCTTTGAATAGTTGAGACTGCGGTGCTTCTCCACACGGATAGGGTACCCGTGGAGAAGTTTCGCCTTCAAGATCTTACCGAACTGCATAGCAGAGATGGTCTCGACCAGCAGAGAACCATTGCGCAGTCGATAGCAGCATTTAACCGGACCAGCTATTTTGTCAAAACCCACCTGGATGACAAAGGGGTAGACTTTAACGAACGACTGACCCTCTTCTGCTCGATGAATTACTTGGTAACGAGCCGCTGAAACTACGTTTACCTCTCTTTCCTCTGGTACATGACGCAATCGTTTAACTGTTTTTGTAGTCATAGAATAGATCAAAAAATTTCATCTCTCAGGGCTCCTCACCCACCACGGAGCCCAACAAGGGGTCATCCCACTGGGATGGCAGGGTTGCACAGGGGATATAGCGGGCTCGCTTATCCAATAACCCTGGAGTTCAGTGCAATACCTAGTCCCGGCAGATTGACCAGAAGTGGGTTAGCCCCTAGCCTCCCGTTTAGGTGAAGCAGAAACCAAAGCAGTGTGTTGGAAATGCGCACCCTCCCCGAATTCAGAAGGAAACTGGACCGGGCTCAGATACGCATTCTTCAACCATCAGTATAAACCTTTCCACCGACACCGGTCTAAAGGCAAGGCCTACACGTAGGTGGGCGTTTTGATTGACCCCCTCACCACGAAGAGGAGCCCCCACTGAGGGAGTCAGTTGGCTCGGGACCCCGGGTTCACCAAACCCGTACCTACCTTAGTAAGTCCCCTGGGGGAGCTCCTTCAGATGTGTAACATGTCGACAACGTTGCGTTGAGGTTGGTCAGAGAATTGAGCTGGCTTGTATATGTAAACAGGACTGGCACTTCTGCTTTAATGTTACGAGAGCTAATGCTTGTGATTGGCCTACACTCACGCAGTAAACGCAGAACGACAAGGGAGGGTATCAGTTTGTGTTCTCAAGACGCGCCGTTACTGTGTTTGTTTATGTACTGAGCTAGGGAAAGTGACACCCACACAATCTGCAGTGATGCCAGCTTGTTTTCCACAAAACTAAAATATCTCCAAAGGAAATGGTCAGAGTCTAAAACATAAGATACAAAATGTGTTCCAAGAATCGTAATCTAACACTGGTGTAAATTAAAATAATGACTTCCCTTCCATACGGTACACCAACAGATTGTCACTTTGTGAAAGTTAAAGGAACTTACTTTGTGACCTCCTTTTGTGAAGACATGCTGACGTATCTCTGGACGAAGTTCTGTTGGCAGCCGAACACGGACACTGACATGAACAGTTGGCCGAACAATGCTGACAGAGTCGTCACTCGGATCGTGGGGTCCGTGTCGAAGCTGCAAGAAGAGATGGTTCCTTCTTGTTACGGGAGACGCAAAATCAAACAATCTCTTGTGTTACACTCACATGACTTTCTCTACTCTTGTACTAACCATACTTACAAACTCTATTACTATATCTTCTTCATGTTAATACAGATATCTGATGTGTTACACTCACATGACTTTCTCTACTCTTGTACTGACCATTCTTACAAACTCTCATTACTATATCTTCTTCATGTTAATACAGATATCTGATGTGTTGCACTCACATGACTTTCTCTACTCTTGTACTAGCCATTCTTACAGACTCTTATTACTATATATTCTTCATGTTAATACAGATATCTGATGTGTTGCACTCACATGACTTTCTCTACTCTTGTACTAACCATTCTTACAAACTCTTATTACTATATCTTCTTCATGTTAATACAGATATCTGATGTGTTGCACTCACATGACTTTCTCTACTCTTGTACTAACCATACTTACAAACTCTTATTACTATATCTTCTTCATGTTAATACAGATATCTGATGTGTTGCACTCACATGACTTTCTCTACTCTTGTACTAACCATACTTACAAACTCTTATTACTATATCTTCTTCATGTTAATACAGATATCTGATGTGTTGCACTCACATGACTTTCTCTACTCTTGTACTAACCATTCTTACAAACTCTTATTACTATATCTTCTTCATGTTAATACAGATATCTGATGTGTTGCACTCACATGACTTTCTCTACTCTTGTACTAGCCATTCTTACAGACTCTTATTACTATATATTCTTCATGTTAATACAGATATCTGATGTGTTACACACACACGACTTTCTCTACTCTTGTACTAACCATTCTTACAAACTCTTATTACTATATCTTCTTCATGTTAATACAAATATCTGATGTGTTACACTCACATGACTTTCTCTACTCTTGTACTAACCATACTTACAAACTCTTATTACTATATCTTCTTCATGTTAATACAGATATCTGATGTGTTACATTCACATGACTTTCTCTACTCTTGTACTAACCATTCTTACAAACCCTTATTACTATATCTTCTTCATGTTAATACAGATATCTGATGTGTTGCACTCACATGACTTTCTCTACTCTTGTACTAACCATACTTACAAACTCTTATTACTATATCTTCTTCATCTTAATACAGATATCTGATGTGTTACATTCACATGACTTTCTCTACTCTTGTACTAACCATTCTTACAAACTCTTATTACTATATCTTCTTCATGTTAATACAAATATCTGATGTGTTACACACACATGACTTTCTCTACTCTTGTAATAACCATTCTTACAAACTCTTATTACTATATCTTCTTCATGTTAATACAAATATCTGATGTATTACACACACATGACTTTCTCTACTCTTGTAATAACCATTCTTACAAACTCTTATTACTATATCTTCTTCATGTTAATACAGATATCTGATGTGTTACATTCACATGACTTTCTCTACTCTTGTACTAACCATTCTTACAAACCCTTATTACTATATCTTCTTCATGTTAATACAGATATCTGATGTGTTGCACTCACATGACTTTCTCTACTCTTGTACTAACCATACTTACAAACTCTTATTACTATATCTTCTTCATCTTAATACAGATATCTGATGTGTTACATTCACATGACTTTCTCTACTCTTGTACTAACCATTCTTACAAACTCTTATTACTATATCTTCTTCATGTTAATACAAATATCTGATGTGTTACACACACATGACTTTCTCTACTCTTGTACTAACCATTCTTACAAACTCTTATTACTATATCTTCTTCATGTTAATACAGATATCTGATGTGTTACATTCACATGACTTTCTCTACTCTTGTACTAACCATTCTTACAAACCCTTATTACTATATCTTCTTCATGTTAATACATATATCTGATGTGTTACATTCACATGACTTTCTCTACTCTTGTACTAACCATTCTTACAAACTCTTATTACTATATCTTCTTCATGTTAATACAGATATCTGATGTGTTACACTCACATGACTTTCTCTACTCTTGTACTAACCATACTTACAAACTCTTACTATATCTTCTTCATGTTAATACGGATATCTGATGCGTTACACTCACATGACTTTCTCTACTCTTGTACTAACCATACTTACAAACTCTTTTTACTATATCTTCGTGTTAATACAGATATCTGACGTGTTACATTCACATGACTTTCTCTACTCTTGTACTAACCATTCTTACAAACTCTTATTACTATATCTTGTTCATGTTAATACAGATATCTGATGTGTTACATTCACATGACTTTCTCTACTCCTGTACTAACCATACTTACCAAGTCTTATTACTAAATCTTCTTTATGTTAATACAGATATCGATGTGTTACATTCACATGACTTTCTCTACTCCTGTACTAACCATACTTACCAAGTCTTATTACTATATCTTCTTCGTGTTAATACAGATATCTGATGTGTTACATTCACATCACTTTCTCTACTCCTGCACTAACCATACTTACAAACTCTTATTACTATATCTTCTTAATGTTAATACAGATATCTGATGTGTTACATTCACATGACTTTCTCTACTCCTGTACTAACCATACTTACAAAGTCTTATTACTATATCTTCATGTTAATACAGATATCTGATGTGTTACATTCATATGACTTTCTCTACTCCTGTAGTAACCATACTTACAAACTCTTATTACTATATCTTCTTCATGTTAATACAGATATCTGATTTGTTACATTCACATGACTTTCTCTACTCTTGTACTAACCATACTTACAAACTCTTATTGCTATATCTTCTTCATGTTAATACAGAAATCTGACGTGTTACATTCACATGACTTTCTCTATTCTTGTACTAACCATACTTACAAACTCTTATTACTATATCTTCATGTTAATACAGATATCTGATGTGTTACATTCACATGATTTTCTCTACTCCTGTGCTAACCATACTTACAAACTCTTATTACTATATCTTCTTCATGTTAATACAGATATCTGATTGCTTGCACTAACACTAACACAAGCTTGCACTAACACTCTAACACTAACACAAGCTTCCACTAACACTAACACAAGCTTGCACTAACACTCTAACACTAACACAAGCTTGCACTAACACTCTAACACTAACACAAGCTTCCACTAACACTAACACAAGCTTGCACTAACACTAACACAAGCTTGCACTAACACTCTAACACTAACACAAGCTTGCACTAACACTAACACAAGCTTGCACTAACACTAACACAAGCTTGCACTAACACTAACACAAGCTTGCACTAACACTAACACAAGCTTGCAGTAACACTAACACAAGCTTGCACTAACAGTCTAACACTGTAACACTAACACAAGCTTCCACTAACACTAACACAAGCCTGCACTAACACTAACACAAGCCTTCACTAACACTAACACAAGCTTGCACTAACACTAACACAAGCTTGCACTAACACTAACACAAGCTTGCACTAACACTAACACAAGCTTGCACTAACACTAACACAAGCTTGCACTAACACTAACACAAGCTTGCACTAACACTAACACTAACACAAGCTTGCACTGACACTAACACAAGCTTGCACTAACACTAACACAAGCTTGCACTAACACTAACACAAGCTTGCATTAACACTAACACTAACACAAGCTTGCACTAACACTAACACAAGCTTGCACTAACACTAACACAAGCTTGCACTCTATTATCTACTGTCTAACTTGAAGTTAATCATGGCCAAGGCTACGATACAGGCTAACACTAACTTATGTTTATGCTTACTTTCCAAGCATCTACTGTTATTTTAATAGGAATCTATGATGAACTAGGTTTAACCTTGTGGTTGCATTCTGTAGATATCCGGTTTTTAATTTGACGTAACAAGGTTTACAAAGTAAACAAAGGTAAACACCCCCAAAAATGATTGCATCGATTTAACAAAGTTTTAGATGTGCGAGATGTTTCACTTATTAGAATAGTTTCACTATCAGCAATTGCTCAGACCACTACCTTATAACATAGTTCCACAAAAGACGAGTGTGTGTGTGTGTGTGTGTGTGTGTGTGTGTGTGTGTACGCTGCTCCTGTGACGGGTGTGTCGATGGGTACTTTCGGATCCGTTCGATCTGGGAACGTTAGTGACCCCGTCTCAGCTCACGCCTGTCGTGGTCGCGATAGAGTCACAAAGGGTCTTAGTAGCGCGGGCCCCTCAGTTGTATTTACCTTTACCTTTTTAGTAAATTAATCAACTAAAGTACTGATTAACGTTTATAAAACTAAGTAAAAAGTGTAAAGCTAACCAGCGGTTTAATGAACTAAGTGTTAGAGTAGGTAAGTGTACATACTTGAAGAAGTCGAGTCTGCCACGCTGACGGGAGATGTTCAACACATTGGCAGGTCCTCCCACTTCTATTGTTCCTTGTATGATAATGGCGACGCAGCAGGCGATCATGGCGACCCCCTGCACTACATCAGCTATGATGGCCGCCTTCAGTCCGCCCTGTAGACATCACGAACAACACATACAAGGGACACAATATAAAGTCTTCTATTCACACTATGGTGGAAGTCACGTGGTGCTAGGTCCGGAGAATAATATCACCATCTCACCAACATATCACACAACGCCCGCCTGCCTTACTTACTTGATTATCGAAAAACAAAAGGTGCATTTGGAGCTGAAGGTTGTTTCTACTGGAAAATGGCCCGATTCTCTGTCTCTCTGGACTATATTGATGTAATCAGGCTTCATTGCATGTGAAAACTATCGAGAAATTGTGGTTCTCGCCTTCTCTAGTTTCCACTGTTGACATGTCATCATTGAGCATATAGCCTATATTCATAATCTCTTCAATATGTACGTGGCACAACATGGGGTGTCCATCTCCTGGCCCCATGCCACATTTGTCTTAGTCCGGATTGCAGACATTACACAAATATACCACGATCATACTCAAAGTTCCGAGTAACACCTTTTAAAAATGTTAATCTTTTATGTTTTAGAAATCATCAGTAACTTTTCAACACAGACCTCATTTCTTTGAACACATTTTTCCATTATGCGGTAGGTTTGAGTGAGTGAGTAGTGGGGTTTACGGGCCCGTCGACAACTAGGTCATTAGGGCCCGAAGTCCAAAATAAAAGCAATTCAAGAAAATAAAACCTCACCCCTTTAAAGCTAAAAAGTGAAAGTTAAAATACCTAAAAATGAACGTTAAAATCACTAAAAAGAGAGCTAAAACAGGTAAAGAAGGAAAAGTAAAAACCAATAAAAACTTATATTACGAAAAACGTAAACTGGTTACACTGTTAAAAAAGGGTAAAAACACGAGTAAAACATCCTAAAAGTATATTTCCGCCAAGATAAAAGAAACCTTACACTTGCTTACCAAAATCGATACGCGCAACAAACCGCAGTACTGCATTTACAGCTGCTGGGTCGTTGCCTAACATGGTGCACAGTGTAAGACCCAGGCCAAAGGACTGGCGCTCACGAGCATACCGCGGATAATCAGTAAGGACATGTGCAACGGAGAGTGGCACATTGCACGTCGCACAGACAGGCTCCGGATCACCGCGCATGCGTGGCTCGAGTGTGGCCTATCCTCAGGCGGGTTAAAATCACCTCCTCACGCCTGGAATCCCTGCAAGATGTTTGCCAGGGTTGTACCGTGTCCTTGATTGTCCGTAACTGAGTGCCAGCTAACGCTTCCCAAGATTGTTGCCAGAGAGTAAATAGATGACGACGAAAGTACTTCTGCACATCTATGTAGGGTAGCGTACGGGTGGAATATTCCGGAAGGCGACATGTAGACTTCGCAGCCGCATCCACCGCCTCGTTGCCCGGAATACCCACATGACCTGGGATCCACGTAAAAACGAACTGGTATCCGCTAGATAACAACTGAGATAAAAGTGTCTGTATTTTAATAATTTAATACAGAGTTACCAACAAATTGTTGCAGCGCCTGAAGAGCGCTCAGGGAGTCGCTATTGAGATGCCCATGAACTTGGGCTCCAGCTCCTCTGTCATGTGACAGCCTTCTGCAATTCTCTACATGTCATTTTTTGCCATGTGCTGTTTATTCTTTGACTACCTTGTTCAAACCTGTCTTTTCAACTTTAGTCGTTTAGATCCTCTTATTTTCACCAAATTCTCTTATACTTTCTTTTCCTTAAGATCATTATTATTTTAGATTACCCATTCCATTCTAAAATTAATTTTTCCCCTCATTTTTCTTACGTTCCCTACGCCTTGCTTATCACTTTCTTCTTAGTTCTATATCACTTCCACTTCCTTTCCTCACTTAACTTTCACTTTTTTTAAAATTCCTACTTGACATGAACCCTAAATTCTTATTTCCATCCCTCCTACCGCCCCTGGATCACTTGTTCTTCCTTGTCACACAACATGCAGCACTATTTTCCTCCCTTTTTTTCCTTCTGGTTCCTATATATTAACACATGTTCATTATCTGATATCTACTTCTTTGATTGAATGTCTTTCCAAATACGAGCTAGACTTTTCTGCTTGCCCTTCTTCTGTCTCAGTCTACCCACATACATAATGCCTATCTCTCTGTCCTCCCATTCCACTTGGTCATATCCACCTCCTCTTGTTTACCTGATTTATTTCTACTCGACTTTGGAATTGCCCCTTTGTTGCTTGAGTAACTTGCACTAGCATCTTCGACTCCACTCACTGACCTTGGTCTACTTGTAACATTTTCAATTCCCTGCCGCAATCTTTTGTCACCAATCGTAGCTTCTTTGTTCTCCTACTTCTGTCACCTTGTGGCTTGGTAATTTTCCCTCTTTTTTCTCTCTCATGCATCTGTCCTTAAGTTGACATGTCTTTCCCGTCTCAGCAATTCTTCGAAATGCAATATGGCTGCCTTGTTAATTTTCTGCGTTTCCCGACTTGTCACTTCTTGAACTTCCGTTACTATGTCTGTTAATTCATTCTTTTCCTCTGCAATTTGTCCATCTGCCTACAATTATGTGTCTGTTTCCCCTCACTTTTTGCTCGTCTTCTCTGTTCTATTTATTTCTTCATTTACTGTCTTAGGTTATATGATAAGTCTTTGTTGAAAAAGATATCTGTTTCTTTCAGTTATTTTTGTCTGTTTGAGTATTTTGTAAGTTGTATCTGTACTTTTAAATTTTGCTAGAACGTTTCTTCTTCCATTTCCGAACGCTTCACATATTTCATAGTTACTAGTGGTCATATGTCCAACACTTCATGTATCTCTTGCCTTGGATTGAAGCTTTTCCTTTCTTCTAATACCAAGTTATGTTTCCTACCTCTGTCCTCCCATTTTTCAATTTTCTCTTTGAAGTTTTGTAGTTCTTTTATCGTTTCTATATTTTTAAGTATTTCCTCTTCTTTCTCGACTAATTCTCTTCTTTTATTTCCGTCTGTACTCCTTTCCTTTACTAATATTTTTCCTACTTGCCCCAGCCCTAGTATCTTTGCCGCCCATGTCCTTTTTCCTCTTCCTCTCTCGTTGCTGAATGTCCTCCGTTTGCTTGCATGTGTTCCTTAACAGAATGGAGAAGACTGCAGGGAGCATGTGGAAGAAGTTCCTCACAGTGATACAAGCAGTCCCGGGGGGCGCATGTTACGTCGCAGGATCATATTTATCGAGCAATGCACGATGGGGCCGCCTCTGTAACGTGGAGGTAGCGTGTCTGCCTCACGTTCAAGAGGTCGCCAGTTCAAATCTCGCTTAGGATAAGTTATCCGGATAAGGTCTTTTCCGAGATTTTCCCTTATCCTGAGAAGATGAATGTCGGGTAACCTAAAGCCCTATGGACCTCGGACTCATTTGAGCATCATTTCACCAGTTTCATTCATTAACCGTCCGATATGACACTACGTTGGAGGACGTTAACAAACAAAAGTAAAACAGAAAAAAAATTGCACAGCGGAGCTTCAAAAGTGTCTAGATATTGCAGATATCATTTATGGTTTGTCCGGGTTCAAGAATATCAATCACAATGCAACCCTGTGTAGGTATCCCAGAACTTTCTCAACAGATGGCACTGTCTTCGCTTTCTTTTCAGCTTCGTTCATCGCCTGTCACAATAATCGCCAACCTCTGATGAAGGTTTTGGACAATGCTTCTTCATTAACATGAGATAAACTACTTGATAACCTAATCTTTCGATTAAGTATTGCACTGTACTATGCCCTACTGTATAGTGACAGCTCGAGGATCTTAGAAAATCTCCATCGGCACGATCAAGTCTGAGGCGAATTTCACAAGCAAATTTTTCACCTTTAAGGTAATACATTTTTGAAATAAGGTTCTGGGGAAAAGGACTTTAAAATTGGAATTTGTATTAGAGTACTCTGTTTAGGAATCTTTCAAAGAGTGATTCTAAATTTTGCCGATATTGGAAAATCAAAAAGTACTAAGTATAAATACAGTAAAAGGCACAAAGTTAAATTTGTGCATTTTATTGAGATTTTCATTGAATCTCACACATCGTATATTGCCTTACATGACTGACGTATACTGTGAGATGTACATACCATGATGGTGAAGATGATGCTGATAGCTGTGATGCTGAGGATCGAAGCCCAGTAAGGAAGTCCAATCACCGTCTTGAGCGCCACACATGGGGTAAACACCGTAACACCCAGGTTCAGTAAACTACGGGCCACATACGTGAACGAAGCTAGGCAGCGCACGAGCCGGGATTTGAACCGGAGATCCAAATACTGCAATAGAAATTCACAGCTGTAATCCTGGACTTGGTTCACCACTCAAGAACGTAACTGTTGACGGAAGAGCCTACCTGGTAAACGGATGTGATACCCAAGTTGTAATACACGGGCACAAAAATAAAGATGACAATGGGATAGGCTAGGACCATGCCGTAGAGAGTCTCCCACATAGCGCTGCCATTGTAGTATAATTCTGATGGATACCCTGTAACAAGACAATATGGTAATCTGCAACACTAAGTAGGGTAGGGTGTCACCAGGACAACCAGCACGATATAACAAGAATCAGGTAACCTGTAATATGTCAGTAAACAACAGTCAGTAGGACAACCAGCACAATATAACAAGAGTGAGGTAATGTGTAATACAGGGGAAGACAACTTCGGGCCGTGTGACGTATTTAAACGAAGAGCCATGTATGTTCGTGTGACGTCAGGCGAGAGCAGTGTATTGCTATGCTGCCTAGGTCAGCGGCACATGTGTTCAGTTCCCCGTGTTTCACACCAGTTTGAGACCAGGCTTCAAGATGTAGAAACATTGTCAACTACGTTTCAGTTCTTTGCGACCCCATATTCATTGTATGTTAACAATGTTTCTAGCAGGTTGCAAATTGAATTGATAAATTTACAGTGCGACCATTTGCTGAAGAACAAATATAAACACAAGGAAGACTTGGCTAATTGTTATAAGAATGTTCCTCAAACCTGATTTCTGAGGTTGTATGCCCTTGTTGCACGGGTATTATGAATTTTTTGTTCCACGTATGTGTGCGAACAATACTTTTCGGTTATGAACCTTTCTAAGTCAAAATCCCGAAACATATTGTCAGATCACAATCTAACATAGAGTATTCGGTTACAAATGTGCCGTACATTACGCCCTAACATTGACAAACTAGTTAAAGAAAAGCGAAACGGCAAATGTCGAAAAATGTCCACCTAATTGTTCAGTATAGCTCTCCTCTAGCTCAGGCAAAATAGTTCTAACTTCTGTCCTATTTGCGTTATAACATGACTGTTCACATAAACTAGAATTTATAAATATGGCATAAAGCCGAAATGTAATTATTTATAATCTGCGACTATTCCGTAATTGAAACAGTCACCATTAAGATAACGATGTCCCGTATCC